>JAZBGY010002019.1:0-14195 GCA_037414755.1 Lydus trimaculatus
ACCCCCATTTTCTCCCTTAAACTTGAGAACGGGCACGAACGGCAAAATATGTGTCCCTTAGAATAAGTTTCTCTATCTATATACCAAAAATTATCAAAATCGGGAGTTTCCACCTCGTAAGGTTTACTCGTTAGTTCGCTCTTGAAATAATGACTACTCTGAACTTAGCCCATTAGCCCAAGGGGTTACGCGGGGTCTACATTTCAGGATTGTTGCGGGTACACCGAATTAATAACAAGCGATACAGGAGAATACGTTTGGATGATTCTCTTTCATTGTAACATTATACATTCTAAGTCTTTCTTAGGTTATAGCTTATAAGTTATAACAATCAGTCTTCCCACATCCACTTTCTCCTATCGTGATTATTTTTCAAAACAATAGGTAATTGTTTGCTTTCGCTCATCAAACAAAGGATCCGTTTCGCATGCCCAGCATATTGGAACGTGTAACGTGACACAAAAATGTAAATTTATATCGTATATAATTTCCTACCTTGTAGATTTTCAAGTATCATATTAATATTTAAATAAAAAGATTAATTGACATTATTAATAAACTATAAAAAAAAAAAAAATAAAAAAAAAAATGCGATCAAAGTTATTTGTGATTCTTTTGTTACGAAATCTATTGTGCACTTATTTTATTACTTAGCCAGTCTCTTAAGTCATCGGACGCTCTATATACCGTGGTCATTGTCCGTTTGATCAATGTTTTTTTTGATATAGCTTAAAGTGCTTGAACAACAATTTCTAACAGGAATGAACAAATGTGTTTTATAATTTTGAATTTTAACTTTAGTCAAAACTGAACAAACTCATTTTATCTTATCGTTTTTTACATATTCTACAAATATTATTGGTATGAATGATATTTCAAGGTTAATGCTGGGTGCTGACTCAGTGCCAAGTCGTTCAAAGACCATCGACCTTTGAACATACGACCGTTTCTTTGCACTCTCTCAACAGCACCCGGATTTCCGCTTTCTATTCCTGACTCATCCTTATTCATATTACATTTTTATATATCATGGGTGCATACGTATAGTTGATAAAAAGGTTTTGTTGTATACAAACAATTAAATTCATCAACTTGCTCCACCATTTTGTCAACATCGTGTCTTACTGCTAGTCGTTCTTTTCCTCTCATACACTTACGGCTCGCCGTCTTTTTTCACAGTTCTCTCCTTCTTACGCACTTTCGACTTCGACTCTCAAACACACTTCTATTACAGTTAGCGTTGTCAAAGTGGTTTTTACAAAAATACTTCACCGTTTACTTCTAACTGGAAATTGGGGCATGATGAACAAAAAAAACCCTAGTCACCAAATTTCCTTACATTTGGAAGTTGGGCATATTGCAGCAATTGAGCCATTGCACGTGCAAAATAATCCGCAAATGCCAAAAATAAGCAACTTTGGTTTTGAGTAAGCTTTTTGTTAATAGGTACATGATAAGTTTTTAATTTTCAAATAACATAATGAAATAGAGTAATGCTTTTTACTGTAGTCAAATATTGGAGAAAATCGTTTAGTTGTAAATCGTATTGCACTATCTAGCGGAAATACAAGTGGTAATGACGCATCATTGTGAAATCGTGTGATAAGCTGTATCAGCAGGTTTCTATATGTTTCATATAGAAACAACAAAAATAAGAATTGTTGATTTTAAAACTTGCTTAACTTGAATGTTACAAGTTTTTAAATTATTTAATTTTTATAAATTTTAATATGAACATTGATGTAAATCTGAATATTGATTCAAACAGAATCCTGCTGATAAATATATCTAGAACCTACAGGTGGCACCAGTATATAAGTTTCATTATGATGCAACAGGTCTCCAGAATTTTGTTCTTTTTGTCCTGCAACAAGTTTTCCTTTTCAGAAGAACCTTCTTTGAACTTTTCAAATAAAATCATAATACTTTATTTGCATCTTTATTAATAAACAGAATGTTCAAATAAAGGTTCCTAGTTCTTGTTTATATTTTGAAATTGTAGTATAGATATGTGAAATTTATTAGTGGAGCTGTGTACAGATGGGGGAGGTTGGGTCATCACAATCATCATTTATTTTAATTCTGACAAGCCATGAATTCTGTAATTTAATTTTTAACTTCTATTATATACAGCATTAGTCATTTGAAGTTGCAGTTTCCAGATTTGTTAGACAAATGACACAAAAACACAAGAGTACTCTGTCTAAAAATGACTTTATAGCAAAATCGGCCCTGTCGATAAAAGCGTTTCTAAAATGAAAAAAATGGGCAGTATTTCTCAAAACCTATACAAAAATGAGCAAAGAATCACAACAGCTGAAATTCCCGAATGTGTAGATTATAACAAATATTTTTTCGTTATCAAAAATCATCATTTTCATTGAAAAAAAAATCAAGATTGCAAATTTTTCGTAATTTAAATACAAACTGAGATTTGTTGACGTATGAACTAATTCAGTTTGAATAAACTAGTAATGATAAGGAGAATCGTTGAGGTAAACATCGCCCACACACTGTAAAGAAAAAACAATAACAGATAAAAAAAAACGTATTTCAAAGCAAGATAAAGAGTGGAACTGAAGATCAACTAAAATTAATTAAAATGCGAAACATCCAAAAGTATTCGATTTTATTTCAATTAAAATTAAGATTTTCGAAAACGAAAGACTTATTGTTTTTGTATAGATTCTGATTGTGAGACATACTGACCGTTTTGTTTTTTTTTTTCATTTTGCTATCAAGTCATTTTTAGACAGAGTACTCTCTATGCTTTGATTTTTGTTTCGTTTCTCTAAACAATACGGAAACTGTAGCTTCAAATGACTAATCCTGTATATCATAGTTATTTTGGATAGGAAAGATTATACAAAAAACTGAATTGCGCTACGTGCTTCTTTAAAGCTAAAACCACTAACCAAAAAAAACCTATTTAGATCTGATTGTAAGTACCGTAAAAGTAAAATCTATGAATATTGCAAAGTATCTAACATAAGAATCACCTGAATTAGAATAAATTGATAATTCTGAGCTCAATGCTGCCTCAATTTCGACAACCCATATAGACTCTTTTGTTTGTAGCCTTGATAGAAGGATCCAACCAGTCACTCCAGTCTTTCTATCAGTTATGTAAACAGGAAATTTAGGGGCCACAACTCAAAAGTATCAGATGTGCGTAAGTGCGTAATAATAATCATATTGATCATACTATCAATGTAGATCCGTTACAAATTCTCAAGATGATATCGGACGTCATTTCTAAATACAACAGTTTTCTAAAAAAACACCAGATGACTAAATGATTAGGCGTCGTACTCTCAGTAGCATGAATTATTAAAATAATTATGTGAGTCTATTTTTTTTGTGATTGAAGTGATGTAATGAAGAGACTCTCTAAGGCCGGCCCTGACTGTGTACGATATAAATAAAGCGTGGCTTACTAATGCAGATAGTCAAATTTCTCATTGATTGAGTTGTATTTGTTTGCAGTTATGTAACGTAATACTTCCTCCAATAAGTTTTGTATAATTTAGGTATACTTTTGCGTCATCAATGGTATAGAACAAAATTTTCAGACGCGTATTATTTTATGGATTGTTTCTACATCCGCCTCTTATTGTTAGTGATGATTCGATTCTCGTGGGTGAAGTTCAAAACTTTACTGACTAAAATTGCGAATAAACAATTTTTTCTATTGTTGTTCTTCATGTATGTCCATATGGATTTTGATTTTTGGAAAGTATGTTAATCAGAACTTTTTTACGCATTTTTACTTCTCTTATCTGTTACTTGTTGACGATTGCCTGTTAGTTTTTTTTTGTGGTTTCGAATTTGATTATATATATTTTTAATATCTACATATGGTAAACAAATGTAATTCTCACTATACTATCTTGTTGTCATGACTTTTTAGTATTTAACGTTTCAAATGTTCACCGTTTTGGTCAATATTTGTTTGATTCGTTATTATCATATAGATAAACTACCATTTATATGTTTATAATTTTTGTTGTATGTATTTCTTATATATTTTGTTTTAATTTTGGAATTTTTTAACTTGTTTTTGTGGAAAGTGTCAATGCATTGTGGACTCGTGTATACAGATTGCTTCAAACATCTAAGCACATTGGAAAAAGCATCGGTTGAACCACTCTCATATCTTTCACACGAGTTTGAACGAGATAAAGAGAAAGAGAACCCCACCCATCCTTAGTTGGATTTTTAAATATTACTCCACTTTCCAAAATAAAAATTCTACTCGGCAAATATTTTGCAGTTTGCTTTCTTGGAAAATGGAAGCTAACAGATCAGAGACTAGAATGTATCACATTTGTGTTATTTATGAATGAAAGAAAGGAAGAATCTTTGGCCGGTTCATTTACCATTTCTAAATCTTAACTTAATGGGCCATTTATACGACAGCGATGCATCTGAGCTGTAAATTTGGTAACAATAGAGCCATTTGCCGTCTATCAAGAAGGATTGTTTATGAGATCAAATTTTAGAAATATGCCGAAGGATCCACCCTCTCTCTCTGACACATGCACTGTAATTATCAAGGGTATGGTTTCTTACCTATACAATAGTATTTTTCACACTTCGTCGGTTCAGGTCGAACTTTAACCAAGATTTGGGAGTCGAACATTGAGAATTTAAACCATAATGTCTGACATCTCTTCAAAGTAGAAGAGGTCTTGAAGATTTTTGAGTATGGGGAAGTTATATTAACGTCTGGAAATTCAACGATATTGAAAGAATATTGTTTTTGATATTTGTTGATTTTCGAAAAAAATCGAGAAAAAAATCGCTTCAATAAGCATACGTATAAGAATAAAAATTATATGTCAACCACCAAATTATTGGATTTATTATAAAATATAACTTCCTGTGGAAACCACTGGCTTGCAGAGCACTAGGTGGCCGCTTTTACCGCCTCTACAATCTCTAGAATCTAGATAGATCCACTACTGGTTTTCATTACATTAGTCGTAGATTTGAAATGAAAAGGAAATACATAAATATTTCACCTTGTTGGTGTTTTATTGAATTTGTGGTAAAAAATAGGTCACATTTTGATGAAATACGCGTTCCGATTATATTTTATTGTTATCTCTAAATACAGGGAATGCTTTTACTAATTTTAATGACAAAAGTTTGGTGGGGAAGAACGGTTTTTTTTTGTCATGAATAAAGTCCCAACTTAAATATCTCGTAGAGTAACTTGTTATAAATCTAAAAAAGACAGGTAATTAACAATAAATCATGATAAAAAAATAGATTAATAGTGGTGCAAGTTTTATCTAAATAACACAGCTGCCTTACTTATTTTTGTCACAGCAGTATTCTAGAAGCTGAATTACAAGACCTCCCTTTCAATAGTTATGATAGAATTGTTGCAAACGATTTTATTCAGTTGTTTGAGATTTACATAAATCATCAAGCGGACATAATTGATACATTTTATTTGTTGCTAAAGATATGTTTGCACGTCTAGATTACTCTATTGTGAATATTTGAGTTATTGGGGAGAGTAGAGTGATTGATTCGTTCCTATTGTTAGTGCTTTTAATATTAGACCAAACTGATACTTAAGCATGAGTGCCCGTAGAAAATGTTTTCTAGAGGACAAAGCTTGGCGGCGAACAATTAGGGGAACACATTTTTATTAAAAAAATAATAATAAAAAACTGAAAGAACGAGAATGCGTGACGGTGACCCCGTCGTCGTCTGAAAGTAGTCAACCCGTTATAAAATTTTAAGACAGATAAGGTGTTTTATTATAATTTGTCGAACTTTTACTCTTTTACTCTTTCTTCAAAATGGAAATTCACAAAAACTAGGAGCAATTTTTGAAAACAAAGATTACAGAATGTTCGTTACGCTCTTTTGCAGACATCGCATGCGAAAAATCGCCCGAGCTAAATTAATGCTGAGGTGATCTTGTGTAAAGCTACTCTCTAATTTGTTTCGAAAATGCCCGTCTTCTGTATGAAGACTAAAGAAGAAAATCGGTCCATTTATTTTATTATTCATTTAACGATTTAATTTGAAGCTTAATTCAAAGCACTGTTAAAATTCAGCGGGTATGTAGGAACGTCTGAATTGTTTGAGCGTAGAGAAGAGCCTTCATACATATAGAAAAACTGTCACTTTTTGCAGAAGAAGAATAATTCCATGCAAAATTAATTATTATATTTGAGCTTAAGATCTATTTTCTGTTTGCTTTTATAGATGAGTATCTGAAATAGTATACTGTAGTGCAGTAAGTCCTTTTTCAATGTCAGTGTGGAGTGTGAGAGATAGTGAACCTTATACACAGTCAAGCGTTAATTTTAAGACGGACTTAACGCACACTCAGCATACATTGTTTTTTACACGATCGAGTCCTGGAATAAAAAACTATCAGACGTGTAAAAAGTTCTAATAGAATACATTATAACTAACTCTGATAACGGTTCTAAAGCGTATAAAGACTGCCAGAATTGTTTCTAGGTGTTGGACGGTTAACGGAAATGGATAAATAGGCGCGAGGGCTTTGAGGCGTGGAGATATTTAGGACACTCGGGCGCAATTATTCAATTATTCGAATGTTTGAATTATTCGCATAAATACAGTATTACCTACCCCGCATATAGTACGGTTAATCGGTTCCGGTAACATCCCGTACTATTTGAATCCGTACTAATCGAGGTATACCATGTATACTAAAATTGATAATTGGTCCCAGACCCAGAAAACTCATTTTAAATTCATTTTCGCCTAAAATTGATCTCAAAAACTCGTAAAATTGAAAACCCCTAAACTGACATTTTGTAAAATGTAGGCCATGTTGAAAATGTTTTATTTTTCAAATAAACTAATGTAATTTAAATAAAACTTTGCCAGAAACTTGAACGCCAGCTGTCATAATAATCAAAAAATGGTGAAAAGTTTGAATATGCAATTACGGACAGAGCTTTTTTAAATTAAATAATCAACTTTTTTTAGCCGTTCAAACAAAATTAACTCCCTAAAAAACCTTCTAAACATTTTTTCACTGAAAACGCCGCTATACAATTCTTTTGTCCCCAAATTCAAGGGGTAACCCCTAAATTGGCTACACTGCAAGTCAGCCTAATATCAGCGAAGTAATGTCTTCGCGCCGTAATATCTTCGCGTCGTAGTGTCTTTGTGCCAGAGTGGCCGCGCCTTAATGACCCGCGTCCTAGTGGTCGCGCCCAAATGTCCTAGACCGGACGGTTAATGATCGTTACTACTGCTAAACGTTCATAGTTTCACTCGTTTTTCGCTCAGTAGGTAGAATACTCTGATGAATATTGAATACAATTTTTTGTTGAATGTAAACATGTGTACTACAAGAAGCAACTGAGAGCGCTTCGTAAATGCTAATATATCCCTCTGACCTCTATTATAAAATGATTTATAAAATGATTGTGAACAGTGTATTCGACTACGGAATTCAAGACCCGTAAGAACGGCTTAAGTGATTTAGACAATGAAAATTCATCCCATCTTTATAGGCTTGAAGTATTCCAAATTTTCATTAAACAAATCCGTGGGAAGCCCAGTTTATCAACTCGCTATATGTATAAGAACATAAACAATACACAACGCTTCCGATTACTTGTTTTTAATCCTGGAGTTTTAACGAAAAGCGGACTCAATTTTGCTTGAAAGCTTATCGACTCTGTTGTTGAACCTGCCAGATTTGGGATCAAACTCGGCTGTATTAATTGAATGATCTGCTTGAATAAAGACAGATTTTGATATATATTTATTTCGGTGTTCCGAATTTTATTGTTTTACGGATCGATTCTTCTTGTTAATTTAAAAAAATATATATAATTCATACAACTTTTGAAAGATTGAATTTGGTGTCATATTTGCTTATTTAGTCTTTATGTCTTTGAAGAATAGTAAACAAATTGTCAGTTCGGTGAAGAAAAACACTCCCATCTTTCAGTTTACGTTATAAGCAGATAATTGATTCGTTTGTTCTTGAATTACACGGTCGATTTCTAATCATCTAATCCATTTTAATAGAATCAGCATTTTTGATTGGAAACCTTAATTAATCACTCTTTAAACAAATCAAACTATATGGGTAGCTAAAAGGTTTCCAATTATTCACAACCAAATTTTATTGATATTATTGTAAACTGAAAGAGAGAGAGAGAAAAAAATTAAACCCATTATTGTATTTAAAAATAGAAATGAATAAATAATAGTTATTGATATTTTATTAACAATAGGCATAAATATGATTATACCAAATAAAATTTACCAATAAAAGTTTATTATGATTTTGCGCTGTATAGCTGTACGTGTTGTACAAGTCGCAGTTGTGATTCGACACCCCCGCTAACTGGTAGCAAAGTTTTGCGAAAGAACGAATTCCGCTGCCGTCGTAGTCGTCGTCGTCGTCGCCGCCTCCACCAAATTTCCCGCAAACTTTGAATGAATTTCGAAAATTTAATATAATTTGAAGTCAATCATATTAAACGTTTTGATTATGAAATTATGGAAATTTTGTAAAATTTCGAAAATGACGCGAAATAAGAAAGAATAAAGCACAACTACAGGTGAGAAAACTTTTGAAGTTTTTACAGTTTTTATTTAGGATTTCACTTTGATTGCTTGTGTGAGGGTTGAATTTTTTCCTATTAATTTGATCCGTAGTGATTTAAACTTTTACGTGCGATAGCTTCCAAATAGTTTGTTACGCGAAATTTATTTACATTAATTTCATTACGGTGTTGAAGTGAAATGTGTGTATTTGATTTTTGTGTTGAAGGAAAATATGCAAAACTAAACAATAATTGTGGAAAACTCATTTCCGATTCAAACTAGTATTTTAATGATTTACAAGTAAATTAGTTTTTCAGATTCTCTATTAACGAAATCGAATTGATTTCTCCCGTGGAAAAACCGAATAGAATTGTAATTGAGATTTCAAATTTCTATAGTGCTTGTTTATGCATTTCGTATCATTACAAAGAAAATTTTCATGTATTTTTACTTTTCCATTAATATTTTTTAAAATTTACAAAAACCGACTTGTTTTACTCAATAAATTCGTAACATTTTTATTATAGGAAGAAAGTGCACGTTTAATAAAATGTCTTCTCTTTAATTTTTCACTATCATTGTTAATGAGTTTAATTATCGTTATTTAATTGATGATACTTTCGGTTAAGTTTGATGGTTTGAATTTAACTTGCTATCACGCTCAAGTCTTTTTTACGTAGTTTCTGATCTTTCGTTAACTTTGATTGAACATTTTAAGCGAGATGAACATTAAAACGGTTCGTGCCTCTTTTACCTTTTCTTCTTTTTTTTGTGTGCTGACCTATGATCTGTCTTTGCACTCACAGTAATCTGTAAGCTGGAATTAAAGACCTTACGAGTACTTCAAATTTGATTTGAAAATAACTCCACCTATATCTTGTACATATTGTTAGATACCTTCAATATATTTCATTATTTGTGTCTTGGGGCTGATGTTGCAATAGTTCAATCCGATGGTACTGATCCAATTAGTAGTGTTGTAACGTTTAAGTGGTGGACTACACAATAATTCATTTAAATTTTGATCATCGCCGATTTGTGAACTTCATGAGCGAGCATTAAAAAGATAAAAAGAGCCTTTTGATAGTTTCGATTTTTGTGGGATTTTCAAAAAGAATACAAGTGTCGGATTTGGTCGACCACATTCTTTGAGGGTTCCTAAATTTTCTTTGAAATTTCTAATCATCCTGAATTCTACGTGCGGATATCTACAGTTGTTTGATTTTTATTTATTCGTAAGAAATATTTGTTTAGTTTGTTTTGTTCTATTTCTCTTTTTTTTTGTATTTAAATATAACAGTAATATTAGAATTCTTTTTTTGGTGTTTTCCCAACACATTTTGAAATCACTTCCACAACTCTGATTAAAAGTTGTGTGGCGCCCAACTACTTCATTTGTAGTGGGTTAATTTCAATTATTTTTCTTCGTTATAAAGAAACGAATCCACGACTGACCAGAAACAACAACTGAGCCTGGAGATTTGTGCCAATAAAAAAAACGATAAAACATTGTTACAGTGTATTGATAAACGAGTAGGGACACTATGTTTTGTTTTAATCGGCCAAACAAAAGCTATAGCACTCGTGTTTGACTCAGGTGTTATATTTATTCCCTAAAACTAACAATAAATTTTCACTTAATTTATAATTGTTATTATGAAAGTTGAAAGTTTGTTGACAAATTTACTGACCAAAATATCTCTAAAACTTTTCTGCTCATTTATGTACGAGAACGTTTATTTCGTTTGTTTTATTGTTGTGTGAAATGGTTGTGGTTTAATGAAGGTAAATATTGTAATTTATGTGTAAAATACATTTGTGTGACCGTCTCTTGTACAAGATATTTGTGAAGTTAGTTCGTTGTTTGATTGCAGTCAAGTAGTGTTGATGAAACTCATCTACCATACCAACAACGTTAAATTGAAATTCTCTAAAACCCATCTACGCATATATTTATCAATATGATAGAATTTATTAATAAAATCGGGATCTGTTAATCTTCAACTATTTTTAAAAATTATGATGATGTAGATTAGATCATTAAATTGATTGAGATTGGTGCTATACAGCTGAATTCACAAAAAAATTCAATATTATAGATATTAAGGGGCTCGAATACAGAAGTACAGATGGGGCCCTTATGTACATTATTATTATTATTATTATTATTATTATTATTATTATTATGTACTAGCCACCACGGGATCAAAAACGCCACTGTTAGCATCGATTAACATAGGGGGCTAAAATCTCTTGGGTCGGCCCTGCTGACCAATACTTCCTGCTGATAAATTCTATTGTATATACAGCTAAAAATAGAACAACAACAAATTCTTAATTTTCTAAAAATAATTATATATTTCTGGTCCAATATAACAGGAATAAATAGTAAAAAATATTATCAATTTCGACTGCCCATATTTCATCTACCCCATCTACTTTATCTAACAGCAAACCTGTCAAAAAGCATTTTTCCAGAGATAACTGTTTAAAATTGGAAGGATTTTTAAAATAAGCCATTGATTTGATGACATTTAGCGATAATATTGAGTTTGTCGCGATTTTGCTTATGTTTTATATAGAAATATCGTTTACAATACGTCTGCTTACAATTTGGTTACATTGTATGAGAATACTGTTTAAACAATATTATTAGTTGTTGAATAAATACAATCTATATTTAATACATTAAAATTACAAGCAGGTTTTCGTTCAACATTCCAATTTATCCAAATTTTTCAACTTAGAGAATATTTCGTTTGTATTCCAAATGTTATTGTTTCATAATTTTTCTCTTTCGAAATAGACACATCTTTAATGAACTGTCTACAACAACTGTGTAGAAACTCAATAAAGAACGGAAAGAAATGCAGATGGATCACAAGAAGTCTTTTTCAAAAAAAAAAAAAACAAAAAAAAAATACGTTGTTTTATTATACAAAAATTGTTGCAGTGAACATGTTTGAAATAACTATGAATCAATAAGAGATTAGTTTTCTTTATAAACGTATTTCATCATATTGAGGAATTTTATAAATTAAGAACTGACCAGGCAGTGGCGTAGCTGAAAATATTGGACCCTTACGCTTGTAAAGTTCGAGCGCCCCTTTTCTGTGCAATAAACCCAGATTTTGTACAATTTTATTTTTCCTAAATTTTTAACTTAAAGTTGTTTTTATTTTTTGATCTCGAAGGCGTCCTTTGATTGAACAGCCCATAAAGACCATAATTAAATCCGCACCTGCACAGGGCCCCCGCGAGGGCCCTTCCCTTGCTCTACGGTATGTATGCCACTGCGATTGTTTGTTATATTTAGGGCACCAAGGGTGCCCCCTGTTATCAGCAAATATCTATGAACAAATTTGAAGTCAATACTTGAAATAAAACTTAAAAATAAATATGTATATTATGTGATAAACGTTTAAAATATATGTATTGTTGTATGAATAAATGTTCTCCTCTATATTTCATATCGTAAATACTCGGTATAAAAGAGGCATTGGTAGAAAAGGAAAGATTTAACTTATACTGCATGCAACGGAAACCATAGGCATTTATATGTTGGGTTTTACGAAATTTATGAATTTCAAAATATATACGTTACAGATAGAAACTGTAAATAACATCCGGCTTGTTTCTGTCAGTTGTGGAATCTTTTATATGATGATCAAGGGACATTTGATTTATTTGTGTTCAAATGTTTTTCTTTTATATCAAGATTTTTGGCAAAATATTGCAAATTGGGACAGTTAAGTGAGGTGTTAAACCTTTATGCCTCGTATAGCATATTTGTCTCCTGAAAAACAAATTTGATATCCACTCTGTATTTTCAAATCTAAAACGATGAAGTATTTTCCACACGCAGTGTACAAAATTTTGCAATTCTTACAATCGTAAATTCCGCTATTCTCAACTCTCAGTTTTATACTGATCAGTGGCGTAACTAGTAGGGGGTCACCGGGTGATACCGTTGTGATTGTATACCCAATGTTTTCAAACGTAATTTAATTTTTTTTTTGTCAAAATCTTCGAAATGGGTACATTGTTGCAAAAACAAGCATTAACCAATATTATGGCGTCCAAATAAGTTGAAGTGAGATAGAAAGGAGAAAAATGCCGTCAGAGAATGTTTCTCTCAATCTCACTCACTCTCAATCTCAATCACTTATCTGAAAGACGTAAAACTGGTTAATCCTTTTTTGCACCTACGTACCTACTCTGAAGATTTTGTCGATATATTTCTTGACATTATAAGAAGGGTGGTACATCAGGCCTAGGGCGGCATCACAACCAAATCCACTTCTGGTTCTAACTATTCCACTATTCCTTACTTGACGATACCAGCAAAAGTAGGTTTTGATGTTATGCAAAATCAGTCGTTCAGCAAATTTTGGGAAAGCTCATAAAACTAATATCATTGTTCCCATTCACATGCTAGTTACGTTAAAATTTATTTGAGTTCTTTTAGAAGTAAGCAAGAAACTTAAAATCATCATGTTTTAAAAATTCAACTCGTTTAGAAGACTTATTACTACTGGAAAGAGAATACAACGACTTTGTTAACTGTACGAAAAAGAGTGTATTTTTTTCTATTTTCGTAACCAAATATTTATTTCTTTGTTTATCTGTTCAATGGAGAGAGAGAGATAGAGAAAGAGCAGTGAATATAAAGAAGCCACAGCTCTATTTGTAAATTTGTATTTCATTTAATTACTCAAGTGAAAAGTGTCTTGTCTGTGCAAGCGTTTCTTTTGTTTGAATCGTAATTTAAGTCTTGCTAATTAATCAAAACCTAATAAAGAAACATTGAAATGTAAAATTTAATAAACGTAAATTTGATTTAGTAAAGTGACAAGATTAAATGTTTGATTTGTTTGATATGTGAAGTCGAAAATTGCTCCATCTCATATAACAACATACGTATACTATACTAGTGATGAATCTTTGCTATGAATTCCTGAAACAGCCTCGAACTAACAATTTCTAAGATGGTAGGGTTGAGGATTCTAGTCGTCGGCACGTGTTGTTAGGGTATATTTTTACATATTTTCCCTTACACTATTTATACTAGCTGTATTGTTAGACTTGATTGAAGTAATTCAAGTTTAGTCATTATAGCAAATTATATTAGAGTAGGGTATGATGTAATTGAAAATTTTATTTTTGTTTTATTAAGTTTATATATTTTTGGTATGTTAATTAATTTAATCATTGGTAATTATAGGAAAACTAGAGCGGAATTAATCTCAATCAACTGATAAATTACATACAATTTATCATTCAAGGATGTATAATGTGTGTCGTCTATAAATGATTAACGAAGAGAGGTGATATAGAAGAGTTATATAAACTGATAATATTTGACACTTTTATCTTTATCATTATTCTTGGTAATTTCGCTGTGCCACTGTTACGTGAATGTTTATCAGTTCAATAAAGGGTTGTTTAAAATGTAAATCTATGCAAAAAGCTTTGTTAATGTAAATACTTTGTAAAATTCCTTTCTTATTTTAATTATAAGAAGATTAATTCAGACTTAGTACAATCATTGTCGTCTATTTATGTCTTCTGGCTTCATCATTGACCTTTTCAACATCTAATGTTGTCTAGATTGGAATTAATAATATTTA
>JAZBGY010002020.1:0-14181 GCA_037414755.1 Lydus trimaculatus
TTTTATTTCTGTCCCTTCTCTACAAAATGTTCGATCTCGAATCACTGCGACACTTGAGCCACCAGCCCTGTATACGGATACAGGTTAAACTAGGGAGAGTAGATCATGTCAAATTTTTGTGTTTTACAAGAATACATCAGTTTTCACTATTTTCTAGAAATTATCTAACAGATGTATAGTGCAAGTGGCGTAGTGTGGCTTTAAAAACAAAGTTAGCAAATCTAGTCACCTATACGGACTTTCTAATACGAACATAGAAAAAACATAACAGCAGCACACCCCCAACTATGGACAACATCCAGTCAAACATCTTACTTTAGTATCTTTATAATAATCATGGTGAAACATCAGCGAACAGATATTTCAGATAAAGATCAAACAAGATCGGTGTTCTCGGTCAAATATCGTTTGTTTTCTATTTATCTCATTCTAATTTATGCGAAACCTCTAAGAGTAGGTTGTGCCTAATATTTTATTATGTTCGTATTAGAAACACCTGGTCTGTATATATATATTTCATATTAGTACTTTTATTGAATGGACACCAAAGCCGGGATATGTTTTGACCATCCCAATGAACCGATAGCCCAATTAAATGGAGTTTACTGTATTTGAAAATTGTTTCTCACTGTTTATTTCTCGTGAAATATTTGGGGGGCCAGAGTTCCCATTGGCGTCCCGACGCTACGCCTCTGTATAGTGCAAATTATATTTTTAATGTTTTGATTTTAAAATGATACATAAGTCCTTGTAAAGTTGCAATAAATTTGAATAATAAAAATCAATTTACAAATTAAGTCGGTAAACAAAAGTTTGATTCCTCTATCAACAATTCTTGTTTACCTGCTGTAAATTGTAAATAATCTTTTAATTGTACAGTTTTATCACAACGTTATAGTTTTGTTGATTTATTATTTTAGTTAAAGAGTCAAAATACACTACAGGAATAGATACACTATGTAGAAACATTAGAGAAACTACAAGAAATGAGATATTCTTGTAGCCTTCATCCCGTTCAAATAGAGATCAATAGAAAAGGAATTGTTATCTATTTGTTAAAATATCCACCCCCAATAGCTGTACCATTCCCCTTTTGTAATATAGTCGCATCGGTGACTTAAGAGATTGGCTAAAGTCATAAAATTAGGACACAATAGATTCGGTATGAAAGAACTTGATAGGGGTGTTGAAATATTGCCCGTAGTAAATCTAAAAGATTTGTCATGGACAAGTATAAACAGATGTTTTTGTACAAAAATATGCAAACGGATCGAACTCTCACAAAGCAGGTAGTTTTTCCACAAAAATCTTGGGACTTGTTTAAAATAAAATTAATATCAAACTTATAATCAAACAAAAAAAAATTAGGTACATCTTGAACGATTGATTAACTCATATTCTGGTGTAATTTTAAAATGAAATTGAATCTGTTTATACTTGTCCATGACAAATTTTTGAAATTTACTACTGGCAATATTTCAACACCCCTATCAAGTTCTTTCATACCGAATCTATTGTGCCTTAATTTTTATTACTTTAGCCAATCTCTTAAGTCACCGATGCGACTATACCTACTTCTCCTTTGATTCAATTTTAGCATGTCTAGGTTTTGTGAAATAGTTACATCTTTCTCTTACTTATTGTAAACGTAATGTTTCTACGTAATCTACGATAAAGATGGCAAATATCTTTTCATTTGCGTATGTGTTAATACAGTAAAAATCCACCTAGATTTGATTGCAGCTGTTACAAACGGGGAGTATTGTTTTTGCTATATGTAGACCAAGGCTATAAGACTCCTCTCCCATTTCCTGTAGTTTCTCTAGTGTTTTTAGATGTCACAACTGGTATATTGTAAAGCAGGTATTCTATGGCGCAAACTACGCGCCGTGGGAACGGGCGCGCTAGCTATTTCAGACTCGGCTTGTGATAGCTTGTGGTTTTGCATGCACTAAACTGGATTACGGTACTGATAAGAATTGCCAAGTCAACACCAATCACACATCACAAGTTCACACGCGTCGTAGGAATATCATCCACGAGCCAAGCCTGGCCGAACCTCCACAAGCAAGGTGGGATTCCGGCGTAACAAGTCTTGTAAAGAGCACCAAACTTGTAGTAATAGTCGATTGATAACATTATCTGTGATTATAATAATCGGATTCCACTGTCTTATTAACATTATTATTATTATTAAAAATATTTTTTGAATAATATAAAGATGATGAATTGTAGATCTGTCAGGAGGAGGAATTCCTTCAATTAAATGCACATCAATTGATAACATTAATAAAAAAAGATGAATTAAATGTACAAGATGAGAAAGAAGTGTATAATGCTGTATTGAAATGGGTGAAACATGATGAAGAGAATCGTCATCAAAAAATGGAATGTATATTAAGTGCTGTACGTTGTCAATTTTTACCACCAAAATTTTTAAATGATCAAATGACAAATTGTGATGTAATAAAAAAAACACCAGCATGTCGTGAATATTTAGCTAGAATATTTAAAGATTTAACATTACATATACGTCCATGTGTTAAAGAACGTACACCAAATATACCACGTGTTATTTATATAGCTGGTGGTTATTATCGACAATCATTAGATGTATTAGAAGGTTATAATGTTGATGATAAAACATGGCATAAATTAGATAATTTAACTGTACCAAGATCTGGACTTGGTGGTGCTTTTTTAAAAGTAATTATCATTATTTAATAAATTAAAACAACAACAACAACAACAACCAAAAAAAAATATATAACTTTAAGGGTAATTTTTATGCAGTTGGTGGACGTAATAATGCACCCGGCAATAGTTACGATTCAGATTGGGTAGATCGATATAATCCAATTAAAGATCAATGGCGTCCTTGTAATCCAATGTCTGTACCTAGAAATCGTGTTGGTGTTGCTGTTATGGATGGTTTACTTTATGCTGTAGGTGGTAGTGAAGGTTCCAAATATCACAATAGTGTAGAATGGTAATTTTTAATTAATTAATTCATTCATTTATCAATTATTTATAAAAAAAAATATAACAAAATAATTAAATTATTAGTTATGATCCAGAATTAGATAGATGGACAATTGTAAAATCAATGCATTATAAACGATTAGCGGTTGGTGTTGCTGTTGTAAATCGATTATTGTATGCTATTGGTGGTTATGATGGTGTACAACGTCATAGTAGTGCTGAATGTTATCATCCTGAAAATAATTCATGGTCAATGATAACATCAATGCATACTCAGCGTAGTGGTGCAGGTATATTCAATAATATCTCTAATTATTTTTCAATTAACCAACGATTTATTGTTTAAATAATAGGAGTAGCTGCAATCAATCAATATATTTATGTAATCGGTGGTTATGATGGTACAAAACAATTAAATACTGTTGAAAGATACGATACAGAAAAGGATATTTGGGAATTTGTGGCTAGTATGAAAATTGCCCGAAGTGCTCTCAGTGTTACAGATTTAGATTGTAAAATTTATGCTATGGGTAATTAATTTATATTGTAATTATTTATTTATTTATTTTTATAATAATTAACAAATGATGATAATTTCTCTAGGTGGTTATAATGGACAAGATTTTTTATCAAATGTTGAAATTTATGATCCATTACGTGATATATGGGAGGATGGTGAACCATTAACATCTGGACGTTCAGGACATGCTAGTGCTGTATGTTATCAACCACCTTGTACGCAAAAATGTCGAGTTTTATCACAATTAAGCAATAATTCATCAACAACAACAACAACTCAAAAATAGAATAAAATCAAATCTTCTATGAAGAAATTGTAATTGCTGTGAGATTATTAATTATTTTTTTTTGTTAATTTTTAATTGACTCATGGTTAATATTTTATTATTATTATTTTTTTTTACAAAAATATTTAAAAAAGTCTCAATATTTGTGATAAGTTATGAATGAATTGATGGATGAATGGTATACAATTTTATAAACAATTGTTCGAGAAAAACAAAAAAAAACAAAACCAATATTTACTATTTTTGTTTTATAATAATTTATTTATCGATTTGTCTTTTTTATGTAATTATGTAAAATTGTGCATAAATGCTGTTGTATGTAAGTTATGTTGGAGAGCAGTATTTGTAAATGTTGTGTAAATAACAAAAAACAATAAAAAACATTCCTGCTGCCTTAGATTGTCAGTCAACTCTACCATTTATAGTCTGCCAAATTCGTAGATGTTTTAATTAAAATTGTAAAGTGTCAACAATTTATTTTGTGGTTTTATCAACGAAATAGTCAAAGATTTACAGTTTAAGTTGAAGCGTTAAAACGTTGGAAGTAGTATAATTATGGAGCGATTCTGTGGTTATGCAACTAGTAAAACTTGTGTGTTTTGTGGGTGTACGGTTCCAGTCTTGCCACCCTAATTTTATATTTGGTGTCCGAGGGTATGTACGAAAATAGTTTTGACAGTTTGCAGTATTTTGACATTTGTGACTGCAATTTCCCGAAAAATCAATATTATCTCATGGTTTTACCTTCATTGATGGATTACTTTTTCCAATTTTATTAAATTATCAATGTGAAAATATCATTTAAAATTTGAATTTTATGTAATTGTTAAGTGACAATGAAATGGCTGTTCAAATTTTGGTTTTATTATCATTGTTATATCGTGATTTTTTGTTTAATCGAACAAGTTCAAGCGGAATTAGGTAACCCATATGAGATATTGGGTATACATAGGAAAGCAACACAACCGGAGATAAGAAAAGCGTATAAACAATTAGCGAAAGAATGGTAGGTGATATTTTGGGAAATTATCAATAAATTTGTTTATCATTTAATTGTTGATGTAGGCATCCAGATAAGAGTAACGATCCGACAGCTGAAGAACGATTTGTTGAAATCAAACAAGCCTACGAATTATTATCAGATCCTGATCGACGAAAGAAATACGATGATAAAGGTATAACAGAAGATGATTATTATCAAAGACAACAGGAACAACCATCATTTCATCATTTCACAAATCCATTTGATGATATTTTCGGTCAACATGGGGCCCATTTTAATTTCCAAGAAAACGATATCACATTTTTCCACAAATTGTCAATAACTACAAGGTTTTTTTGTTGTTGTTGTTTTACAAATTAATTAAAAAAAAAATAATTGTATTTTATTAATTTCGTAGGCAATATGATAAAGTGATTGTAGCGAAAAGTGAGAAAACACCACATTTGATTTTCTTCTATACAGATTGGTGTTTTCCATGCCTTCAAACTGCACCATACTGTCGGAAATTGATCGATTATTTGGAACCGTTAGGTGTTAGTTTTGTTACGGTGCATTCAGGTAGAGAACCACAATTATCACGACGTTTAAATATTCACACAATACCATGTTTGGTTCTATTATTGGATGGGAATATTTTCGTTTATAAAGAAACGATAACGAGTATCCAAAGAATTATCGGTAAACTACCAGATTATTGATTGAATTTCAATTAAAATATAATAAATTGTAGAATTTCTACGTAGTAAAATGCCATTTAAATTAGTACCAAAAATCCAAACAGACGATGTGGATAGTTTTTTGAATGGTTGGGAAGATAATCGTGTACGTGGTTTAATATTTGAACCACGTCAAAATATGAGATTACGATATTTAATCACTGCCTATCATTTTCGTCATCGAGTAGCTTTCGGGTTTGTGTGTAATAATTGTTTGAAATTTTACAAATTAATCGATTTTTTGTTGTAGTTTTGTTGATTCACAAACAATTCGTAATAAATATCAAGTACCCGATGATATGGATACAGTTTTATTATTTAATGAAAATATATCACGTCCAATGGCAAGTGTATCAATGAAAGATATACCAACATCAACATTACATCATATAATATCATCAAATCAATATTTAGCATTACCACGTTTATCATCACAGGGTATATTAGATGCATTATGTCCATGTGAATGGAATAAACCACGTAAACGTTTATGTGTTGTATTAATAACACAAGCTGGTAGTAATCATGATTTACATAGACAAACATTTCGTATTTATGCACAAAATTCACCATACAGTATTGAAAGAGTACGATTTGCATATATTTATCATGATAAACAAATGGAATTTGTTAATTCATTAATACCAGGTAAAAATTATCTAATTATATAGTGTGTGGAATTCGTTTATTATAATCATGTGGTGATTTACGACAAGCGCTTAATCGAGAACAAAATCAAACCAGAATAGGCTACGTACAAAAAGTTTTCAATTGTCTGTCTTCATCTGACATATCTGGGTTAGATTAGATTAGATTAGATTATAGGGGTCGTTTGGCCATGTAGCCTTCCTGAATTGCGACCACAGCTGATCTATTGTTCTTCACACGTTCCGTGCCGCGTGGGGGTATACGACCCCCGCTGGATTTTCCGTTGAGGCCACTTGGAATTCTCATTGAAAAACGAAGAATTCTTTAAAAATGTGTGTTTGTTAAAATAATTCCTTAAAAACTGAATTTCTTACTTCGTTGTCCAATGCATATTAAAATTTATACTATTTTCTTGCTAATTATGGCTTTGTAGTATTGAAGTAAGTCATATGTCAAAAACAAATTTATTTAATGGTAAAAGTGTGGATCGTATACGTCCCACATAGCTTGAACGGAAGGTCTTCAAAAATTGGTCCGGCACGGAACGTGTTAATCCTCCATCTATTGATATCCCAGGAAAGATATCTTTTTAGCAAAGGGAGACTTCTTTGCCACTTCAGCAGGTGATAGGGTCACACTGCTTAGGCTAACGAGTCTTATGTGGGCCAAGGCGTCACATTTGCATAATATGTGTTCGGAGGTTTCATTGTCCGATCCACATAATCTACATCTCTCACTGTCCGCTTTTCCCAGTTTTTTGAGATGGTATCTCACTGGTCAATGCCCAGTTAAGAGTCCCGTTACCAGTCTTAGTTCGTTCCTACTTAGGTCGAGAAGCTTTCTAGCATTCTGAGGGAGGGCCGGTTCAACTTCGCTTCCTCATTCTTAACTTGGCATGCATTGAGGCTACGACTCATCCCAATTTGTCACGTACATAAATTTTATTTTATTAGAATGAACTTAATGTACAAAAACAAGGTTGATTTAGAGCAAAGTGGACTTTATGTCAAGATTAAAAAATAGAGTTGCCTGAGGCGCTACAAAGTTATTAGGGTCCATTTAAATAAATCAATTTATTTCGATCTTCGTCTGATACATTTGGCATGTTCATGTGCCATTGAAGTTTCACAATATTCCTTATGCTCCTGACAAAGACAGCAAATAATTATCATCCACTATTGATGGGAGGGGTCTACAGCCCCCATTCTTACACATCCGGTTGCCCAGTTTTTCTTTATTTCGTTATAACTTATGGAAAAGATATGATTATGGGCGGTGATCATGGTTTTTCCTATGTACTCACTTCGCTGACGCAACCTGTATATCTCTTTTCAATTCATGTATTTAACGATTAATTAATTAAATTATTGAAATTTTATCAATTTACAGAAGGTAAAGCGGTCGAACCATTATTGAGTATTGTTATATTATGGCGACGTGATACATCACATGTTAAATATGAATGGATTGATGATAAATGGGAATATGATCGTGATTTGAATGAAACAACACAAAAACTTGATAGTACAATTAGTAGATTGTTACGTACAAGTGAAGCTTTAACTTATGAAGCTTTAGTTAAAGTAAATTTTATCGAAATTCTATTTTAACATACAATAGTCTCTTAATAATCTGGCGTTTTTGTGATCGTATTTTTTTGGACAATTTTCCAATAATCCGACTGTGCCAGATTAGCAAGAGTACTGTATATATTTTCTCAATTATTATAAATTGATAATAATTTTAGGATTTATTCGATGAACATGCTAAAGGTATATTTAGTCGTATTCTAACAAAAATTTTAACATTTCTTGAATCAATCTATGATGGTTTAAGTAAAGAACAAATTCTACCAGCTTTATCAATAATAGGAACGATAATTTTTATTCTAGTTATTGGTTATTTTATGGCATATTTAGTGTAATTATTTCTAATATTATTATTAACAAAAAATGGTTAATTTTTTTTTTTTTTATTAATAGTCGTCTTGAAGAGGAAAGCATTCAACAACAGAAAATTAAAGCGAATTCTGCTACTAATAATAATAATGATACAACAAATACAAATTATCAACCGGAATTACGTTTACATGAATTAAGAGCTGAGAAATATAATGGTTTAGTACGTTTATTGAAACCAGGATGTCGGACGATTTTATTAATTTTAGATATGGAATCACGACAAAAATTAATACCACCATTTCATAAATCAGTATGGCCATATAGAAAGTAAATTTAAATATTTTTACGTTTTTTAAAAATATTAATGATTGTTTTATTTTTTATCTTCCATAGGAATAAAACATTAATGTTCTCATTTATGTATATAGAAAGAGGTCTTAGTTGGTATAAAGAATTATTACAATTATCATTACCAGCTGAACGTGAATTAAATATAAATCCACGTAATTGTGTTGGTACAGTATTATCATTGAATGGTCATCGTAAATATTTTTGTATGTTTCATGCAAAACATACAGAACGTAATAGGAAAAAATTTAAAATCAATAATACAATTACATCAAATAATAATAATAATTATAATAACAATAATAATAATAATAATAAAATTAATAGAGATTGTGAAAGTGGATCATTTATCAGTTTCGATACAGATACATCTGAATCAGATATTGATGATGAAATTCTATTACAAGGTAATCTATTAGATGGTTTACCAAATTGGTTGGATCGTTTATTTGAAGGTACAACACAACGTTATTATATAAATTATTGGCCAGATTTTCCAAATAAATAGAGTGGTTGGAGGAGGGGGCGGTATGGTAAAATAAAGAAAACAAAAAAAAAAATGGAATTAAATGGAAATTTACAATCGTTAATGTATTTATTGTGGAATATTGTTGCTTTGATGACAATTTTTTCTGTGTAATTTCAATAACATATCCGTGTAATAATTGTATAATTCCATTTATGATTGGTTTTTGTTTTTATTGTTCATTTTTTTTTTTGTATTTGATATAGCTTTTAAATATCATTCATTCATTGCGATTATGTGATGTTATCGATTTTGTTCTAATTTATTTGTTTATTTATTATAATTAGAAAAAAAAAATATATAATTCTAGTCAAAAGAATAATCTAGGTTTAGCTATTTATTAGAATTTACAAAAATAGAATTGTTAAAAGTTGAGGAAAACTTGTTCGATTTCATATTGAAATTTTCTAATCAAAAAATAAAGATGAAAAAAGAAAGTGGAATGTTCGTAGTGTAATAGTTTAAAGAAAATTCAGGAAAAATTCAACAAATTAGAAGCCAGATTTATATACAAAAAATTTAATTAGTTTTTAGTAAATTACGATTTATATCTTTACTAATTATTATTGTTAATAATAATAATAATAATAATAATCATTAAAATACAGGAAGCTTTACTATTATTATACAGTTTGTAAATTAGAAATTTATAGTCGATTTGTGAGATAAGTGAAACTATGGACCAGTATTGGTTGTAGTTGTATTTACCAAAAAAAAAAAAACAAATTTTCTTCTTCAGACGAAAAGACATGTTCATTGCTTAATATTTAAAAATATACAAATTTATTACACGAACTAAATTTTTATTTCCGCAATTGAGGCAATGCTTAAAGCCGGGATCAGACGACTGGTGTACTTGGCCAATACACCAATATTGGTATACTTGGCAAAGCCGCTCACACGAGGTGTACAATGTTTGTTAAAAATGTTGGCGGATGGATTGACCAGCATGGATAGGGATCATACTGAAAACGTCGTCGCGTGTACAGCTGCTGCGGTGGATGTTATCGATACAGAATGAATAGTATTTAGCAAAGCAATGCACGAGTTCATGTACAACTCGTCTGAGCGCACCGTAAGTATAGACTTGCCAAGTAGGCCAATAATTGTGATCCCTTTGACTCGTGTCATTTTTACCGAAAAACGATGGAAAACGGACCAGTGACCAATAATTGTACAAGTAAACCAGTCGTCTGATCCCGGCTTTATATTTTGTTAATTCATACCGTAACAGCCAGTAGGGGCTCTAAAAATTATTTAATACTTGAATTAGTGGAATTCAGTCTGCTGCCTCCTTCAATTTTCCTCTAGTTCTGGTCTTTCATTTTCATTCAATAGAGTCCTTATGTCCTCTGCAATTTCATTTGGGTCCCTTTTCGAGATCTTCAACCTGGTCTTCTTCTCTCTCTTCTTTGGTGGTTTTTGCTCTTTCGTTCTAGCTATATGGCCAGTTTATTGAAGTGTTTGTTTTCTGATAAATTTGTTCGTTCGTTCTGTCTAACTCTCAACATTCCGTTTTCATATCTCGGACAATATACGCTTTTCTTGAGATTTTTTTTTTGATAAATTTACAGCTTAGTATACCAAACCTCTTATTGCATGTCTTATATCTGGCTGCAATTGCAAATGAAATACAAATCGACCTTAATACTGTTGGAAGAAATAAAAATAAATGCAAAAAATTACCACCACCACCACCATCCCCAACAATAATGGATAATTTACAACAAATGAATGCAAGAGGTGACGGTGAATGTAGTAATAATGATGATGATGATGATGATGTTGGTTGTGGTAACAGTAGTAGTAAGTCTAATCGTTATATTTAAGAATTAGAAAATGCTGTAATGGCTTTACATAATGAATTACAACAACTGAAAATTGAATATGAAGAACGTGAATCATTCGAACATCAACGTTTAGTCAAAGTTTATAGTGAATTATTAGAGAGTAAAGAGAAATTTTGGCAAAAACGTTTATATGATGAAATCAATAATTTGAAAGAACAATATGAAGATAAAATTGAATCATTAAAAGAGAAATTATTTAAACAACAAGAATTCTTTCTAATGAAAGTCCATCGTTTACGAACTACAAATCAGAGTGAGGTCATTGAAATTTCTGATAGTTCTGATGATGATGATGATGATAATGGTAATAGTGATGAAAAGAAGAAACAAATTGATGAATTGGCGACATTAAATGAACATAATGAGGAAATTTAACAATTATCAAATGAAAATCTTGTTTTGAAAAAAGACAAACCATCCAATGATGATGATGATGATAATCATCCATAATTATCTACAATTATTGTAAATAAATTGTTAGTAAATTAAATTACTAGTATGTGGGGAGACCCTATCCGACTGCAATGTGTAATTACGGTCCTGTCCTGTATTTATTTGTAGTAATGTATTGTTGGTTGCCTATATAACACACAAACACACTTATTGGTCGAGCGGATTACTCTCTCTGACGTCACCTATTGTTTTCAATTGTCAAATATGTGTCAAAGTGGGTGAGATCGAGTGAGGTCATTTTTGTTAATAAACATTACCAATTGTTTTTTTTTTGGGTAGATCTTTGATTGTTGTCAAGTGGTAATAATGGGGTTGTTCGGAAAGACACCTGAACGAGACCCTAAAGAAATGGTAATTAAATGACATAAACATTTAAAAGAATTATTTGATTTGTTCTTTACCCGATTATCTTGTAGGTTAATGAATGGTCACACAAATTACGCAAAGAAGGCTATCAATTAGATCGGCAAATACGTGCAATAAAACGTGAAGAAGATAAAATAAAACGTTCATTAAAAGAAGCAGCAAAAAAGAATGATAAAGACACATGTTTAATATTGGCAAAAGAGATTCTAAATGCACGTAAAGCTATCAATAAAATTTATACATCAAAAGCTCACATTAATTCTGTAATGTTACAAATGAAAAATCAATTGGCCACTTTACGTGTAGCTGGTTCATTATCGAAATCTACTGAAGTTATGCAAGCTATGCAACGTTTAATACGTATACCTGAAGTTGCCCAAACAATGCAAGCTATGTCAAAAGAAATGATGAAAGCTGGAATTATTGAGGAGATGTTAGATGAAACAATGGATGATTTAGAAGATACCGATGAAATAGAAGAAGCGGCACAAACTGAAGTCGATAAAATCTTATGGGAATTAACTGAAGGTAAATTAGGTGAGGCGCCAGCACCACCGATTGGTGAAGGTGCAACAGCTAAAATACCAACAATGGCACATGAGGAATCCGAACCGGAACCGGAAGAAGATGAAGAGGAATTGGAAGAGATGCAAAGTCGGCTGGCAGCTTTGAAATCATAATTGTTAAATGTAAATAAATATAACGGCGATTTTTGTTGAGGTAGCGATTAGGAAACTAATATTTCTACTTAATTAAGTGAGGGAAATATTGCTATTTTTCTAAATTAATATATTTATGAATAAATATTGTTCACAGAAAGTATTGTAAATATAATATAGAGAGTAATGTTACACTTAAACGCTTACTAAGCAAAGTATTAAACTTTTAATTATTGGAATTCATCGTCGTTTCTTTTTCTCTTGTTTTCTTGACCTATGATACGGACGTCTAGGTGTATTTTGTGGTGTACTATGTTCAGAACTTTCATCATCACTATCACCCTAATAAAACAATGGAATTTTAATCAAATTATACAACAATTAAATGAGACAACAGCCAGAAACATACCCGAGACAACCAGTTACTGTCGTCTGTCGATTCTGGTAGAAAGATGCAAGCTGCTAAACAGACAATTTGAAATAAAGCACCCAAATACAAACCATAACGGACTATAGTGGCTGTCATATCTTCAACACCGATATTTATTGCAGCATTCATTTTTGTTTGAAAAATTCCAATTTTACAACAATCAGTGGTTGATAATTTCGAAAAATCGATAATAATAGGAAACTGTAAATCTGTCAACTTTGACAGGAGTATAGAGCTTGTGACGAGAAAGTTGACAACAAAAACAACCACTTTTTTAGGACAAAAACACAAATTTTGCAGCTTTTTACTATAAACCACGCCACTAAACGTGTGTTATCTATAATTATTATATCACAGATTAACGAATTTCTAAAATAATTGTTAATATTTCTACCTTCTTGTATATCACAAGAGATAGATGTGGCGCTCTTATATTAGGCTGCATGTATACGAACAAATACCTGGCGCCCACCGCGCAGTCGTTTCAAATAATGCAGCAACTTAATCACAGTAGCGTAATTAGGAATTTTGGAGCCTCACACAAAAATATTCCAAGACCCCACATTCTTTTAATAGCGTGCAACCAGTGAAACGAATATTGGTGATACGCTAGGGTGAGGGGTACGCGGTATGATTGGTCGGTCGGTTGTTTGATCGGTCGGTCGGTTGATTGACCGGTCGGTTGTTTGATTGGTGGGTTGATTGCCCGGTCGATTGGTTGATCGGTCGCTCAATTGACCGGTCGGCTGGTTGATCGGTCGGTTGATTGGCCGGTCGGTTGTTTGATCGGTCAGTTGGCCGGTCGGTTGATTGATCGGTCAGTTGATTGGCCGGTCGGTTGTTTAGCCGGTCGGTTGTTTGGCCGGTCCGTTGTTTGATCGGTCGGTTGATTGTCCGGTCGGTTGTTTGGCCGGTCCGTTGTTTGATCGGTCGGTTGATTGGCCGGTTGGTTGTTTGATCGGTCGGTTGATTGATCGGTCGGTTGATTGGCCGGTCGGTTGTTTGATCGGTCGGTTGATTAGCCGGTCGTTTGTTTGACCGGTCAGTTGATTGATCGGTCGGTTAATTGACCGGTCGGTTATTTGATCGGTCGAGTAATTGGCCGGTCGGTTAATTGACCGGTCGGAGATTTGATCGGTCGATTGATTGGCCGGTCGGTTATTTGACCGGTCGGGTAATTGACCGGTCGGTTAATTGACCGGATATTTATTTGACTGGACGGTTTTTTGACCGGACGGTTTTTTGACCGGACGGTTAATTGACCGGTCGGATAATTGACCGGTCGGATAATTGACCGGACGGTTTTTCGACCGGTCGGTTAATTGACCAGACGGTTTTTTGACCGGTCGGTTAATTGACCGGACAGTTTTTTGACCGGTCGGTTAATTGACCAGGCGGTTTTTTGACCGGTCGGTTAATTAACCGGACGGTTTTTTGACCGGTCGGTTAATTGACCGGACGGTTTTTTGACCGGTCGGTTTTTTGACCGGACG
>JAZBGY010002021.1:0-11100 GCA_037414755.1 Lydus trimaculatus
TTATTTCTGTCCCTTTTCTACACATGCAGATCTCGAATCACTGCGACACTTGAGCCACCAACCCCTGTATATGATTAAATAAATTCTTTTAAGACTATTATTTTAATAGTTTAATCATTTTAAAATTTTATAGAAATTGGAAGCTGTTGTGCATTAACAATATTAAATGTTCATAATAATTATTTACAAAAATTACCAGATGAAGTTGGACATTTACAAAAATTAACAACATTAGGTTTAATTGGTAATAAATTGGAATATTTACCAATAACAATATCAAAATTGAGTAATTTGAAAGCATTATGGCTAACACCGAATCAAACTCAACCTTTGGTTAGTTTATTTAATTATTTTTTGTCCTAATTATTATGAAGACTATCCTTCATTAGAGAAATTTCGGAAATTTCATCTTCAATTAATTCATTTCATTTATAAACCGTTTCATGGAAATCATTTCATTTCATAATACACCAAGATTGTACTGAATTTCCAAAACTTAATAGCACGCGACCTGCAATCGATTGGGCTTACCTAAATAGATTTACCGGTGTGCGGGTTAGTAATAAATGAAAGATTTCGGATGAAATAGTAAGTAGACGCTTCTATGGTGTTATGGTTTCTCGCACACCTCAAGCAGAGAAGGCTCGGGTTCGACCCCCGGAAGAGGATGTCGAACGTTTTCCGGAATTTCTCTAATGAAGGATAGTCTTCAATTGATTCGTTTCATTTAAAACCACCTTCGTAGAAATCATTTATTTCATTTCATCTTATTATTATTATTATTTAAGATTCATTTACAAAATGAACAACTTCCTGATGGTCAAATTGTATTAACTTGTGTATTATTTCCACAAGTACCGATACCTGAAGCGCCTGCAACAATTCGTATGCCACCAATAAGCAATCAAACTTATCATATAAGTTTTAATACAGATAGTATATCAAATGAAGTATCTTTAAGTCGTACACCTACACCACATCATAAAGAATTACGTCGCCTTAAAAATATTTTACGTAATGTTGATCAACATGAAAATCAATCATTTAATATTTCTGAAATAAAAGAAGCTAAAGTTACACACATATCTGGTGATGTTTGTATAAATTCAAAAAATGAAATTGATAAATTAACAAATACAACAAGAGTGATTGATCCTTTAGAAATTTTTGAACATACAAATAGAGAAAGTGTTGCATTTTGTAAACCATTAAAAGGTAAAGATTCACCATTATCATCATCATCATTATTAATTAGTGGTGGTGCTAGTGGTGGCGGCGAGACAACACCCAAACAACCACCACCGTATCATATAGCAGCTGCTTATTCAAAGAATGCTCATTTATATGCTAAATTATGTCCACCGAGTCCACACGATCAGCCAAAACAATTTAGTCAACAACAACCGTCAAATATTCATCATCCAACACCGAAATTTGCCAAAAATCATAATAATATTCAAGATGATTATTGCAATGAAAATTTAATTGAAACAAATACTGATATTAATAATGATAAAAAATTAACACAACAAAAATGGCCATTTGGTACACATCAAATATGTAAAGTTATTGAAATTGAATTGATTGGTTATAATAGAATGTTTAATGATTTTACAATAGCTGTCAACTCTGATGTAAAAATGTTTATTTAATTTGTCAATTATTATTATTATTATTATTATTATATTTAAAATTTTAGGGTATTTACGTTGATCAAATACATCCAGCTGGTGTGGCTTATCAGAAATTATTACATGGTGATAAGATATTAAATTTTGATGAATTTGATTTTACAATTTTAGAACCACATATTGCCTTCGAACGAGCTAATCAAATTATTAATACAGTTAAAATTGTAACTGTTTCACGTAAACAACAAATTACTTAATTAGAAATGTATTTTTCGATGTATGTTTTCTATGTAATTACTACTAACTTTTAGTTTTAACAGTTTATTTAATGTTACCTCTCATATAATTAATAAACAAACAAACAAACTGTGATATTTAGAGGAATTAACTAAAAAATTATTTGTCAAAGTTATTGTTATTTATTTATGTACAAAATATTGTAGCTTTTTCAAATATTACTGTTAGATTCAATTTTTTTTTTTTTATATTTGTACAATAATAATTTTATTACACAAAATAATTATTTGTTCATTCAATAATATTTTCTATTTATGTCCACAACTATTGTAAAACTAAATAATATTTCAAATCAACTCAGCTCTATTTGAGTCATATTCTGTTATTCTACTGTTTGTAAAAATTGTTTAATTCCACGTTAAACGTTTATTTGTAGCAAATTCTATACTTATGCTGTTGCTATTCATTGTCACCCACTCGGTTTATAATCAAATGAGTATGGTTTGAGACTGACACACACATGCACAACTGTACCAGTAAAAATGTATTGTTTTTTTTTTTATTGACTCGAACACATAACATACGAGTATTATATACATATTACATATACACTGTTAAATTTTCTAACCAAAACATTGAAAAAAATACCGAAAATATAGATGCAGTTCCATCTTTGTCTAATAAATTTGTCCGCAATTGTATTCACCATGATCATGACAAAAATGCAAGAGGGTGTGATTTTTAGAGAAATCATTAAGGTGGGTGGAATAATTTATTTCATCTTATTCTAACTTATGCGAAATCCCTAAGTGTAGGTGGTGGTGCTAGTATTTTTCTAATGCACGCATTACAAAAACCAACACTATGTTATCTTACGGGTCGCTTTAGATTACTCTGTTCGGCGAATTAAATGGTTTATGTTGAAATAAAAAAGCACCATTATCTTAATGACTATAAACAAACAGATGTTGACAAATTCCATCACAAAAGTAACAACGAGTCGATTTATACAATAAAGAATAAAGATTAGGGTGATTCAAAAAAATCGATTATGATTATTTTTTCAAAACCCCTTATTAAATAGTTGTAGTGAGGTGAAATGTGATGCCTCTGGAAATTTGAGCCCTTGATATTAGTATTTAGGGGTCGCTCATCGCCATTTTCTATTTCCCATTTAAATAACATGGCAATTTTTTCTTTCCAACTTTGGAATTTTGTAACTTGTTTAAGGATTGGTGAATTAAACTGACCAGATGCATTTCAGTAGGGAATTAAACGCTCTATAAAAAAGGTTTCTTCTCATTTTATGATACATAGACTCTTTCTCAAGTTATTTGAGATCAAAGTTGAAATCATAGTAAATTTCAAGATTTTTTGACATTTCCGGCTAAATTATCAAACTTATTACAAAATGTCATAAGGACTTTTTTGTAGATCATTTCATTTTCTACTATGACTGCAAGTTCTAAGGGTGTAATCTTAGGTCATCCTAAGTTATCGGCAGAACGGGAAAGAAGCATTTATTTCATTTGTTCGCTTCTGCGTCCCCAAAACATGTATTTGGAAAGTTGCTAACAATTAAAACATCAGCATTTTCAATTATTTAATGACATGATTTTATAGGAAATGGAACGATTTACAAAAAAGTCTCTATGACATTTTGCAATAAGTCTGATAATTTAGCCGGAAATGTCAAAAAAATCTTGAAATTTACTATGATTTCATCTTTGATCTCAAATAACTTGGGAAAGAGTTTATTTATAATAAAATGAGAAGGGACCCTTTTTATAGAGCGTTTAATTCCCTACTGAAATGCATCTGGCCATTTTAGTTCACTAATCCTTAAACCAAATACAAGATTCCAAAGTTGAAAAAAAAATTGCCATGTTATTTAAATGGGAAATAGAAAATAGCGATGAGCGACCTCTAAATATTAATATTAAGGGCTCAAATTTTCAGAGGCATCACATTTCACCTCACTTCAACTATTTAATAAGAGGTTTTGAAAAAAAAAATCGAATTTTTTGAATCAGCCTAATAAAGATATCCACAAAATCTAAATAAAGGGGTGTATCTCGGGATTTATGGTAAATTTAAATTTAGAGTTAGAAACAGTTATGATAATAATATAATGGTGGTTTCTAGATTAGTTTTATTTTTTATTTGTGTATTAAATAACTTTATTGTTTATTAATTTAGATGGTAGGTACTGGATAACCATTGACACAATTTAACACTTGAATATAGATTAGCCAAAGATATGCTATAGTATGATAAATAAACTATGTCTATGATATTATTTCTACACATTTCACCATCACTGTTACTTATTTCCATATTGTAGTTTTTTAAGTGATTATTTAAAAAATCTCGATAAATCGGGTTTCGATTTGTTTTCTCAGTGGCTAATGATAAATTTTGAACACGCTAACGACATTCAATCTATTTTGATTTTTCAATATTCTTATCACAATATTAGCGATGTTTCTTTGATATACGTATGTACGTTTTAATGGGTACTTCAAATTTTCAAATTTGGAAAGGAGCTACAGGCGCCGTTTTATAACGAGTTTATTTAGACCTTGAACAAGGGATTTACAGGGACACATGTCTTTTAGGTGAAACAACCCTGCATATATAATAACAATATATCTCGGAAAAAAATGCAATTTTTATTTAACGTTCGGTCATATTATGAGTAATTCTATTGATACACACACACGCATACGCATATGCACGCACGCACATATTTATTTAATCACTTTATACATTTAAATAGGTAGGTAATCATATAATGAATTCTGTTTATAATATTTCGATATGTACACTAAACTTAGATACATCACATTGGAATTGCTATAGGCAACAAATTTCTCACAAAGAAGGGTTTATAAATTTACAATTATAATTATTAATATTGTTATTTATTATAATTTTGGTATATGTATATAAAAATTACCTCAACATTCATCATCTATATAGCAATTTATAAAGCAGATTATTCAAATATTACAGCAAGCTTATAAATGAATACATGTGAATTGATAAAAATTAAACTGTCGTCACAGATAATAATCCAGTCATTTTATCATTTGAATTTGGTATTTTCGGTCCATGTACAATCATTTCTTGAACAACTGGAAAATTGCTTTCATAGTTATCTTTATGTGCACGTTTGCTTTTATGTTTCTTAACAGTATTATCTAAATTATTTGCTGCTTTTTTTGATGAACATGAATGTATTTTATCAACAGTTTTATTAATAACAATTTCATTATCCTCTTCAATATTTTTTGATGCTAATAAAATTTCTTGACGTTGTTTACGTTCTCTAGACTTTTCTAAATGTCTTTTACGTTCCTCTTTTGTCCAATATCTTCCAATCTGTTAACAAAAAAAAAACGAATCATTTAACGTAAGAGAAAGAGTAAAATTTTTACTTTTAATTCAGAAATTGTATCATCTTCTGTTGTTAATCCAGCTCTTTCTTCTGATATTTTAATAGCACGACTTTTCAACATTCGATTCCTAACAGGTCTACGTGCAATATAACGTGTACCGTCTGGTCGACGTTTTACTTTCCATTCCATTATTGTTTCTAATGTTGCATTTTCTGGTAGTGTTGAATGTGTCTGAGATTTTTTTATTATTTTTTAATATATTGTCTTAATTGTAATTTTTCGATATAATTACCTTCGTTCCACTAACAATTTGGTATTGACTTAAACTAGGAGATGTAAAACTAGTGGTTGGCTTTGACATATTACCATCAATATTACTTTGACTTAAAGCTTGTCTAAATAATTGTTGTTGTAATAACATTGTTTGTTGTAAATTCGCAACATTAGTATACATTGTATCAGATAAAATATGTGCATTCAAACCGCTACCTACTAATCGATTTGGTGGTGGTGATAGACTATCATTTTTTGAATTAGATTTTGTTCTTTTCTTTGTTTGTTGTTTACACGTTTCACAAGTTTCAAGTATTTCTTTCTCTTTAGTGGCATCTTCCTTTTCATGAGGCTGACATAATACTAATGTTGATCTAAAAATATATAAATTAATATATGTATATGTAATATATATATTTGTTAAATACTTATACTGATCCTTTTGTTTCGAGTCTTGACTACATGCTAATTCAAAGGTTAATGGATTACTATTACACGAACCACCTGTATTATAAGCACTAGAACTATTTTCATGTTCTTCGCCGCTACTATTACTTTTTGATGATTTAGATTTTGTTTTTTTTTTATCTTTAATTGTTTCTTTATTTGTTGTATTCCAATTTCGATCGTGGGATTTCAACCATTCTTCAATTATATTTGTTTCATCAGCATCATAAGGACATGAATAAATCGGTTCAATTTCTGAATCCAATGAATCTGGTATTGTTTCATATATATGTTCCGTATCTGATTGTGAGTCAGCTGGTGCTGGTATATTAGGTAACTGTGGTGGTTTTCGTTTATCTGTTTTTACTAATTGGATATTTTGCATACGATAATCTAATTCAGATATTTCATTGTTAATTGAGTCCATTTTAGATCTGACTAAACTATTTGTAAGATTTAATTTATCTTGAGTGAAATGTGGAGGGACCTTTGGTGTAACTTGATTACTACAGGATGAATAATGTGTTTCATTTTGTTGCTGTACTAACAGCTCTATACAACTATTTTGATATGCTGGAACATTACGTTCTTCTGGTGACACTACATCAGTTGGTTCTGCATCTAAATATTCTTCACTCTAACAATATAAAAATTATAAATTATTGTTATTTGATATTATAATAATAATTACTTTATTATAACATCTACTGATCAACAATGTAACAGCTTTACTATTTTCAGCAAATAAAGATTCAGTTTCTTCTTTATTAGCAACATCTTTACCATTCACTTGTAATATTTGATCACCTTGTCTCAAGCGACCATCTCTATCGGCAACACTTTCAGGAGCTATATCTCTAATGTAAACTTCTGTACAAGTATCAGCTTCTGATCCAGAACTATAGCAAACAGTTAATCCCAATTTTTCATCACTACTACATTTCCGTAATGTAACCTCCTGAAAATATAAAAATTTCATCTTTAGAATGTTATATTAAACAAAGAACATACGAAATTTCATGATTATTATTATTATTATTATATATTCCGTCGATTATATGAAGATTTGAATATTTGAAAATTTATTATTTTATAATTCCTCATCAGCAAATAGAGCAAAATGATTAAGAAGTCAAATTATTTTATACAACAGTATTCAATAAGCGTAAGATTATTAACAGCTCTTATCAGGTGTGGAGAGAGCTTTTCCTTAAGCAGTACATGAATATGGTATGGTTAATTTGTATAAAAATTTTAAATAGAGGAAAAACATATACCTCTATACCTATAAATCAAAATAAAACCTGTTATAGATAAATTGAAACTTTCATTTGAACATTTATTGATCAAGAAAAAATTGGCCGCCACTGTACAATAAATCAATTTAATACTATTTGACATTGAATACCTACATTTAAATTTTAAAGTGAATCAGGTATTTGTCTATTCTATAACGATTTTTATTATCGTGTCAATAACATCACTGCTTAATTGTGGTGTATTTTTATAGTTATAGTTTTCTAATAATTTTCGATACGTGAATAAAAGATACCGTAAAATTATCCATTAGATACATACTCATATAAAGATGAGCTAAAAACACCGTATCGATAAATTCATGACGCGATATCTAGATAAATGAAAGCTTTCGTTTATTCATAAGTATTATATAGTTGGTTTTTTGTAAGTCCCTTCAGTCTATTCAATACCTCTATGTAGAAGATAGATTAGATACATATAGGTATGTATGTACATATGTATATGGGATGATATTTAAAATAACGAACAATACGAATTCTTACCTGTGTTGTCTATTGTTTCAGGAAATAAGTTTCTCTCCGTAACTGGTAAAAGTTGTAAATGATGCCGATGCTATTGTTAATGAATACAGTACGTAGATAAACTATTCAATCCCTATCATAAAATAATTTGACTTGCATGTCATTTTCTATTACTGACTGACTGACAAAATATATTACAATCATTGATTACTTTGTACTTTGTATTACTAAAACTGGATATAACAATGTTAAAATCTGAGAAAATGTGGCTTGATTACTCAATCGACTATAACTGTGCTATTAATACTTTTTTTGTTCCAATGACAATTTCCCTTTTACTATAAGAGACCAATAAGAGAGACTATGCCCAAGAAAGTATCGTTAGCTTTCAAGATAAAGGACTTAATCAAAATTTCTTATTTATTTTCAGTTTTCACATTTATAATTTGTTCCTTTGAAAAAGATACTTATCTTGATTTTATATAGAAAATGTAATATAGTTACTTGCCGTTCCCCTTCGCCCTTAAGTCGACAAAAAATAACAGCTGTATAGTCAATAAATGTGATGATGGTGATGTTGAAAAGGTTTCTTAAAGATTTACTTTATATATAAATATATTGGTATATAGTATATTTATATATATACATATATATAAATTTTTTCACATTAAACATGGGGCAAGTTTCTATAGTTACCATCACCAACAACACCACCAACACCACCACCACCATCATCATATCAATTTGATGTCAACGTTAGAGACCCATTTGATTTCCCACAGGACGTTACATGCCTCGTCCAGACTGTTGATATTCATGATGTCTGCATAGTAGACGTCAAATTGCATACATCCTTCATAAACACGATTGGATTTTATCTAACAAATCAAAATTTAATATCTGATTTCAAGTTGAACATGAAATTAATAACTGGATAAATAAAGTATATTTTTAATTATCATTGATTTAATTAACTTGTAATTGTATTGATCACGTTCCGGGGTTGTATATTTGTTGAAAAAAACTACATTTTATTTTGAATTAGTTTTACAAAATAATTTTAACTGATTACAATTAAAACCAAACAACAACGATGAAGAGTGACACTTTATTTACAAATAGAATTAGTTAGTGTTTTCGAGACGAATGACCTTTTAAATGTAATAAAATTCGTCATAAAATTCCTGTTTTATCTTACAACACATTCAAAAACAAAACAAAACAAAACAAAAAACACAATTTTCAACGAAAAATCTGTTGAAACTTTTATTGATTGTTAAAAAATTGGGGAAAAATAATAATAATTAAAACCCAATACCCTACCTCTAAATCTATATCATGAGTTAAACAATCCAAAGTACTATCTTCTAACCATGTCAATCCAGATAATTCAGTCTGACAGGCTGTAGAAATTAGTTTCGTATTTGATGTTTTCTCTTGTGGTGATTTAGTTATTCTTCTTTTAACTTCAACAACAATAGGTTCTTGGGCTGTTAAGAATACCCTAACTGCATCTTCATGTGGGAAGCTGCTTACATCAGTTCCATTGACCTGAAAATAATTTTTAAATTGTATATGTATTACCTTCAATTATTCTAATTGTACAAATGCTGATATTTTAATTGGAATAACAAACACAATTGATATACTATCTGGGTACAATTATATTGTTTTGTTTTTGATATTGTTATAACTACTTAAACTACAATAGAACTAACAAAGCAAATATCTTATTGAATTTGTATTGAATTATAAATAATTCTATACCTAAAGCAAACTAATCCTAATCAAATAACATTCGAATAAAAAATATCAGATAGATTTCATTAATTCAAAACAGCATTATTTTATTTTTTTTTATGTAACTACACTTAATATAGGAACAATAGATAAATAATGACAATGACTCTTTAATCACAAAAATGTCATTTTTATATACTAAAATTAATATTGAATTAAACTTCAGGTATTTAGTTAATAAAAAGTCGAATTGAATAACTAATAAATTTTATTCAGCTCTCCTCTCATAAGATTAATCTGTAAGTAAATGTTCTGAAAAGATATTTGAGGGAAGAGTAAAGCTCATAATTACGTAATTAAATTTGAAGAATCATTAACGTAAAGTTGGCCGCCTCATTATTAGACTGCTTCATAAACAGAAAATAAAAAAAACAACACCTTAGTACACTTTCTGAATTTAGGAAAATTTTCAGGATAACTCGTCTTATAATTTTTAATTAATTCATCTCATAAAGAATATATTGCATGGGCAACCAGACAACTTTTGTTTTGTAGTGAGGTTGGGCTTGGGGTTGATGGTGTAAGGTTTGGAATCTAATAAATATACGTCAATAAATTTTTATATTCATAATCAAAAAAATAAGCCCATGTGTTGATTTAACTGACAGTTACTGTGTCATTGGTCACAGGGTTGGCAGGTGCCCGATTTGCTATACTGTGGACAATGTCCATAAAATATTGTTATACGATTTATTACTTACGATTGTTGTCTGTGTTTTTCCTTTCATTGATTTAAAATGTCATAAACAGGGGGGATATTTAAATAGGTTGGCCGAAAATACAACTGTATTAGATAGGTATTTTGCTTTCTGTCACCACAGTTCACAGTTGGAGGTCCCTATTAAACAAGTTTTATAAGTATACACGATTTGATTAAAACATTTGTCTGGACTGATTTTGTTCGTTTCGCTTTTTTTTCCACGTTCTTACATTAAGTTTCTCCTCTTTCCATCAAAAATAAAATACGAATGCATACATACATATATTAATGGTTCATTGTTTTATTAAAGAGCCTTCTTTACAAGTTCATAATATACCTATATACCGGTCGATTCACAGTACTAGGTACATTGGAAAATAGACAAGCATCAACCAGCGTTACGACAGTCAAACAACAAATAAGTTAAAATGAGATAAAGAGAAAAAGGCGTTTACATTATGAAAAATTTGTACTTTTGTAAACACTCATTTTACACCATTGATGGTTAGTCCGACCGTATTTTATCGAAAAGAAAATAACAGCAATATTAGTTTGTAATTCTCTATTGAAAGAGACAAGGAGAAAACATATTTTCGACATCCAGTGTCTTTGTCATGATCGTTGCAATATTTTTTCAAAATAAGGATAGCAGATAGGCACATTTCAAAACCAATGCTTAAGACAAAGGGCACACTACATTTGTATAAAATTGAAATTGTTTAATTGTTTAATATAACTAGATAGGTGGATTCATTAATCATTGCCTATTATTTTTCGATTCACGATAACCCATTATGTTTTGTTTTAAAAATTAAAAAGAATAAAAAGTA
>JAZBGY010002022.1:0-14145 GCA_037414755.1 Lydus trimaculatus
TCCATTTCGACACACTAGCCAGTGTCGAAATACCGCTATTATAGACGCAAAATAGAAAAAAGTAATTTTTGATGGGAATCTTTATTTTGGGAATCTTTGTTGTGTGAAAGATAAATGATTGTTCTTTTTTTGTTGATGGTGTTGTTTCAGTCTGTATCCAACTCGATTTCACACACCATTCCTTCCGTGTCATTTCCATTTTTTTTTCCCCGTTTTCCTTGTCTCTATCGTCTACGATAAATTTTTTTGTTACTGATATCATAAGAGTAGTGGAGATCGAGAAGAACACGATAATCTATTTGAATATTTTTACTCAACAGAAAAAGACATTGAGTTTGCAGATGCTTAACAAACATTTTTATGATTCAAGATGAAAACTTTTGTTACAACTCTTTCTTCATTATTCTATTTTTATTGTACAAGGTACGGGTGATAGTTATAGAACAAAAGAAATAGTCTTTAAGTAGGTTTTATTGTTGGTAATCATGCAACAAATGTCAAGCTTTGAATATTAATATTGGGGTCGTCTATCAGATCACCTCTACATTCTTAATATTCGTGGGCAGAGCTTTCAGTCTAGATTTGTTTGCCATCTAGTAGTAAGGACGTTTCGCCCTGGTCTCCTCTTCTGTGGATCATTAGTTTGGTTTTCTAAATATTTTTCTGCTTTGGCTTGTTCTGGTAAGACGGTTTTCGCACACACGGAGGAATTTTGCTGGCGCCGGCTCCGGATCCGGCTTGTAGCTTTTCGCTTTATTTATTTAAAACAATGGTATTATAAAACTACAAATAACAATAGTACGTGCGACAAAGAAAACTAATATTATCTATCTATTCAGTATTCAAAACCAAGAACTGTGATGATAATGAAAAGCTGTTGGTACTTCCAGTCACCGTCTTCAACAGTTTGTACGTTATCAATTTCCCCTGTTGATATTAGTAAGACTTCAATTTGAATTTCAAAAATACCCAGATAACCACTACAATCTGACAAACAATATAAATGCAAAATACAAAAATAAAAATTATTAAAAGAAAATAATACACGTACCCATTACAAAAAGAAAGAAATCAATCAATCAGAAAATTGAACGAAGGGGAAGAGGTCGTTTGGTTAGGTAGAAAAAAAAAATGAAAAGAATCTCCAACAACAACAACAACAACAAAAAACTTCACAATACCGTCTCAATATTATTTATTATTATGCAGAATAAGGAAATTTATTCATTTATTCTGAAAAAAAAAATATTTTTAAGAAGAACTATATAAGTATGCGCCACAATCAATTTTTTCTTATTATGAATTTCCTTCATTGTCAAGAGATGTGTCTATCTAACAAATGTTTCCGTGATTCACTGTAAATATAATTGTTGAAAGCTTTTTGTGGAAAAATCAATAAATTATTCAACAAGAATTTAAAGAGGCGGCGGCAGCATTGAATCATTCAGTAACGACAATAAATCATCAGGAAAAATCAAATAAACGTTAATTAAAAACCTTTCATATTAATTACAAAAGCAGCAAAAAAAAAAGCAATTAACTGGTAGTTTGAATTTAATGATAATTTTATCATAATTTCCGTTATGCGAATATTGGATTTTTTTCTATATATGTTCAAAGTAAAAAGATGATTTACAAAATAATTGAATTGGCAAATAGAATTGTTTACAGCTTGAATGTCGATAGTTCTATTGTGAATTTTCACTTAACATTGATTGACATTACCCATACACCTATCATACCTATATTGATAACTAACTAGGTCTTGATTGATGTTGAATATCATACATAGGCTTTATATGCATATTACTATAGAGATAATACAATATGGTAATGGATAGGTTGATTTGATAATAAACTCTATATTGTTGATTTATCTGTATGGAATGGAAACTTTGTTAACTGAGAAGCTTTACCGATTCATTTCTCATGTTATGGATGGATAGGCGAACAATTAAAATGCAAAAATTCTTCCCCAAAAAATAACGTTTCTAGTATAAGTTTGTTCAGGGCCACAAACGACCCCGGACTCCAGTAATTTGTACTGCCTGTAGATACCATAAGTAATACAGTTGCATCTTGAAAAAAAAACGTATTTCAACAACGTCTTATCTCTCATCAAGTCTCTTAAATCCCACCTTTGAAGAGATTTAGTGAAATTTGGAAATGCTAAAATGGTGGATGCGCCAGCAGTAATCTATATAAAAAATGGTGTCTACGTGATTTAATGGAAAACATGTGCGATAGTAGCTTAAACTAAATAAATTTTGTACTGAATTTTAAATAAAATCGTAGAAGTAACAACTTTATCGAATTTATCTCACTGTCAGTTGATATAATAATGTCGGTAATAGCAACTGGCTATCAAAAATATATGTCTACGATTTAAATGTTAATATCCTATTGCTTATTTCGGCACATTTCCTGGCCGAGTGGAGAGTGCACATTTTTGTCCCATAAGTTATAGTCTGTAACAAACTGTTGCAATCTCTGGTGCTGTACAAAATATTAAAGTCTCTATTTTTAGAGATTTAAATAAAATACGTTCTCCAATTCGACTGCAAACAGCCACTAAAGTTGAAAGGATAGAAATGGTGGATGCGCTGACGTCAACATTACTGAAAATGACACACCGTTAAATTGATAAAGTTCGCACGAACACACATCAGAGAATTTTCGTTAAAATCTCAAAACAAAACAACATTAATTTTATTCAAATTCCTTTATTAATTTCAAAAATCTGTCTACTACTTTTTAGAAGAAAAAAAGCATGATAAGAACTCAAAATTACTTGTTGTACAACGGAGGGACTTTCATTTGTGAAATTTGTAGTTGCTGTGGATGCAGTTTGTATAAGAATATTAAACATTGATTCACAATAAATCCATCTAAAACGACTGAAAAATATTTCAAGAAACAGAGTAGGAATAAAACAGTGGCAATTGATTGACCTCCCATTAATGGGCTGAGGAGGTAATTTTCGTTGATGGTTTCATAGAAAATTGACCCTCTTTTAATACAACAACAGTAACACCCTTCTTCCTACCACCCTCTTAACTAATTAAATCAAAATTCCATATGCAAATTTCAAATAGAAAGATAATTACGTTAAATTGTATGAGAAATTGGCAATTTTCAATATGTTATAGGGAATTCAATTATTTTTCAATTCTGTCTTAATTAAAATGTTGATTGATGAAGACACAAAAACGTTCGCTACTTGGTCATCATCAACATGTCAATATCGATTAATTTGCGTTTTTTTTTTTTTGATTTTTTTCAAATCAATTACTCCTATATGTGAAGATGAGAATTGGAAATAGAGGGACAATTAACAAAGGAAATGGAAACTAACGTTCAATTTCCGTTATAACAAATGTTAAAATTTTAATCGATATTTTATTAATTTTTTTCTATTCCAGTATTACGGGATGAATTTCGGATAGAGCCGCAAAGTAGCAGTGTAGCGGCTGGTAAAGATGTTGTTTTGGAATGTTCACCACCAAAGGGTACACCAGAACCGCAAGTGACATGGCGGAAAGATAGTCACGATTTAGATATTGCTGGACGATTCAAATTAGTTGATGGTTCAAATTTAGCAATCATTGATACGAAAATTTCTGATACTGGACGTTATCAATGTATAGCAAAAAATACAGCTGGAATTCGAGAAAGTTCCGCTGCTATACTTACAGTTTATGGTGAGCTTTTTTCTGTTTTTTTTTTTTAATTAAAACGAAATTCAATAAAATTTAATTTGTGTTGTTTGTGTTGTTGTTGTTGTTGTAGTGAAACCTTTTATGGTGAAAGCTCCCGAAGACGTGACAGCTTTAGTAGGATCAACTGTAGATTTTCCATGTACAGTCGGCGGTGATCCATTGCCTGATGTATTGTGGCGGCGTAATGCCGCCACCGATACCAGTATGCCATTAGATCGTGTACGTGTTTTAGAAAATCGTACGTTACGATTAGAACGTATCACTTTAGCTGATCAAGGACGGTATACTTGTGAAGCTGATAATTATGCTGGTGTTATAACAGCATCAGCAATGTTAACGGTCCATGAACCACCAATATTTCTAACACGACCATTAGCACAAACTGTTGAAACTGGACAGAATGTTTCATTCAATTGTCAAGTAACTGGTAGTCCAAAACCGTTTGTTTTCTGGTCATTTGAAGGTGAACGTTCACTAATTTATCCAGGTGTAACATTTGGGAATTTTCAAGTTTCAATTAATCACGGACGATCAGTATTAATGTTAAAAAATGCCCAACCACAAAATTCAGGAACTGTAATTATTTGTTCTGGTGTTAATGCAGCCGGTTCTGTATCGACACGTACACGATTGACTGTAACATCAAAAGAAGACCGTCCACCGCCTGTTATAATACGTGGTCCTGTCAATCAAACATTACCAATAAATTCGGTTGCATTTCTATCATGTGAAGCTATTGGTAATCCAACACCGGTTATCTCATGGTATAAAGAAAGTCTTCCAGTTACTAGTACGGAACGTTTCAATTTAACAAATCCGAATTTAGTTGAAATCTATCATTTGAAAAAAGATGATTCTGGCATGTATACATGTGTGGCATCATCACGTGTAGGTAAAGCAACATGGAGTGGTTATTTATTGGTGGAAAATCCAAAAAATCCGAATATAAATTTTTTCAAAGCACCTGAACCGATAATGTTACCTGGTCCACCAAGTAAACCGCATGCATTAAATCAATCTGATAACAGTGTAACAATCATATGGGGACAAAACAATAAAATCGGTTCATCTAGTTTATTAGGCTATCAAATTGAATTATTTGGACGTGATGAAGTTAATACACCAACATGGACAATTGTCGGTAGACGTATACAAGGACCAACATTTACACAACATTTATTAACACCAGGTGTACCATATACATTTTTAATACGTGCCGAAAACGGTCATGGTCTAGGACCACCATCGCAATTAAGCGATATTATAATTGTTGGACCGGATACGGCACAGAATTGGGGTAATCCCGAAGTGACAATATTAAGTGAAGCACGTGCTAGTTTGGTTACAAGTCATATTGTTAAATTAGTTGAAACTATACCGATTACATCAACATCAGTTAAATTAATATGGAGAATTATTGATGCACAATATGTTGAAGGATTATATATTTATTATATTACATTAGATAGTCTTCCAGATTTACCAAAACATTATAATATGTTGACTGTTTTACATACAGGTGGTTCGACAAGTTTTACAATTACAAATTTAGAGAAATGGTCACGTTATCAATTCTTTCTTGTGCCTTTTTTCAAAACTGTCGAAGGACAACCGTCCAATTCTAGAACTGTACGGACGTTAGAAGATGGTTTGTATTTTATCAATTTTTTTTTTTATAGAAAATAATGATTTATTTTTTTGTAATTACAGTACCAATTGAAGCTCCAACGAATATGGAAGCTTTATTATTGAATTCAACTGCAGTTTATTTAAAATGGAAACCACCAGCATTATCAACATTAAATGGTGAATTACAAGGTTATCGTATAGAAGTCCGTATTAATGGTACTGATAACGTTGATATAATCAATGTAGGTACTGTACCAACTTTATTATTGGGTAATTTAACATCTGGTATTTCTTATAATGTACGTGTTAGTGCATTAACACGAGCTGGTAATGGTCCATACAGTCCAGCAGCTTATTTACGTTTAGATCCAATATCACGTATTACTAGTGATAAAAATGATAATCTTCAACAACAACAACGACCTATAGATTATCATAGTGGTGATTTTATCACAGAAACATGGTTTATGGCATTATTAATCAGTATGGTGACTGTTATGGTTTTATTATTTGTTGCTATGTTGCTAGTGAGGCGGCGTCAATTATTAACAAAGAAAACTTTAACACCAAGCCGTTCAAATGGTGGTGTTTTAACAACACCATTATCAACAAAACAAGAAGCACCATTATGGTTAGATAAAGAGAATTTACCAGATTATACACATACATTACCGGAATATTCAAAATTATTACAAAATAATTGTAATAATATTAATTTACGTCAAAATCCATTAGCTGATTATCGACCAAATCATCTTGATTATAATGATAAGTCTTATCAATTAACAACAAATAGTCGTTATAGTGGTATGCAAATACAAGAATATGCTAGTCCGAATTTAACAACAGAATCACAACAACAACAACAACGTGATTCATCACAAATTGCTGATTATGCTGAAGTTGAAACAAATAATGCGATAAGTAATGGTCAAACATCACCAGCACCATATGCAACAACAACTTTAGTAATCGGTAATCGTAATAATCGTCTTGGTAATTCAATGATATGGAATCCATCATTATTAACAAAACAAACATTAACAAATGGTATTGATGATGGTAATAATGATGTTGATGATGATGATGATGATGATGAACCACCATATCCATCAACAAATGGTGGCTATTACAATCGTAAAGTATATTCAGATTCATATTTTGCACCAACGCATACATTAAAACGTATGAAAAAAGAACGTAAATTATCATCGATAACAAATAATGAAAATCCACCAGATTTAGTATCACCAACACAACCGGTATATGCACGCGTCGGCCCACCTGGCTTATCATGGCGTAGTACAAATGGTACACCATCATTGAGTAGTTTTAATCCACATAAACAGGTATATCATGCTTCGACTAGAAGTGAACCAGGCAATATGTTGTGAATTTCGTGATATTATTATAATTTTTAATTAAGAGAGAAACATCGAGATTTTTAATTGATTTCAATTTGTTAATGTTGTTGAATTGTTGAATATTTTCTTATCAGTATTAACATGTAAACATATAGAAAAACGCCTACAATTCTTATCAAGTCTCGATTGTTTCAGAAGACTGAATTTTCGTTAGTTTTCTCCATTATTTGTCTTTTAAAAATAAGTAAACGACGATACTAATAAGTTTTTCTAGTCATTTATTGTTGAAAGTTTACTTTATTGTAAGTTAGCAGCCATGTAATTATATGTAACTAAATGTAAATTTATAAAAAAAAAAGAAAAACAGTAGTCTTGTGATCAAACGAAATAACTTGCAGATGACTGTTTAATTCTGCAAAATGTATAATAAGTCTCTTAAGAAACACGTGTAATTATATCTATTTAAAACGGTCTAATTGTCCAAAATATTGTTACAAAAATGCTTAATTTTATAGGAATTTATAGGAAACCAAAACTTTTGATTTGTGATCTGGTGAAGTGCTGGAAAAATTTTGGAATATAGATTTGTCTAACAGCTGGCAACTTAGGGACTTTGAAGGAAAAAGGGCATAAAGAAAGCTTTCATAAATGCATTGTACTAAGCAAGGAAGTCAGTGTTATCAAATCGATCAATGCTCTATGAAGCAAATCGGTCAACTTAAACAGAAACTACTATATGTCCCATGTGAAACTGAGCAAGGCGATGAATCTGTCAACAAAGAGTTTGTTCATTTTGATTAAGGAGTCTTGAAGACTTGTGCGACAAGATTGGTGGAATACGGTATTATTTGGCTACAATTTTGGAGACATCTCTGAATTTCCCAAAAACAAAGCATACCTCCACTGATTTAGTAAAGTGTTGGAGTTGTTCAAAACCAGAACGGTACTGTTTTCCTTTAAAAGGAGCTGTAGCAAAAATGTGGGGCGATGAAGAACACTAAACTGACATGTAGAATAAATCCTTTCAAAACTGTTGCTTTTGTCCGCAAAAAATACCAATGTCTTTCTAATATTTTGACTCTAAACGAGGAGGTTGGATGTATTGGAGCAAACTTGGAGAAATTCTGGTCAAATGATCAAGAATCTACTTCAAAGGATTCCTTTCTTCTTAAAGTTTTGCCAAAACTCACACGATCACTCTGTGTATAATTTAGCTGATTTGTATAATCTAACAAAGAAATTCATCTAAACAAAAGTATGATACTCAATATTCATCTATACGAAAAACTGTAATCTGTAAAAAAATAATTTAAATTTAATGCAAAAAAGAAACATATCATGAATTGTAAAAATTGTAACGGTTTGTATAAAAACAAGAATAGAACAGTGTCCCACTTTTGTGAAATAATAAATAATTTCCATATAATTTTCCTGTCTTCCTTTCAGTTCCTTTTGAGCCCTTTTTGTTATCAAATGGAAAGAAACAAAGAAGAGAACAGCTAATAAAATGCTCATTATATTTTTTATAAATAATGTGCCATATTCATGTTCAAATTATGTATGTATATATAGTATTTAAAAACATTAATAATACTAATAATAATAATAATAATACTGATAATAATAATAATAATAAATTTCTAATTGCGTACCTGTCTTTTATTTCTAAAACAAATCCATCCAGTGTGGATTGAAACATTTCAATCTAACTCGAGCCACACGAACAAATAATGTTTAAATAAAGATTTACCCGTATGGATCAAGTCAGTTTCAATGTTTTAACAAACAAATTTGTTTCTCTGATAAGAGAATTATCGATTAACGTCGGAATACTTTTGTGGTTGGAATTAAAATAGTCATAGTTTCCTCTTTAGCTCTTTAGCTCGAAAAATTGTTTTGTTGTTAATTTGTTTTTTGTACACCAATGGAAAATACAATGAACAAATACAGAAAAAAAACAACAACATAAAAATATGAAACACGTACATTTGTCAAAACCGCGCACTGATAAAGGTTTTATCATTTGCTATTCACGATAATATTCAAATTATGTAGTTATTTTTATTATTGCCTTCGCTTCTATATCATTTTTGTCGGTAGGTAATAATAATAACAATAATAAGAAAAGGAGGCGATATTACAAAATTGATAATATATAAATATGAATTAGAGTAGAAACTGTTATCAATTTATATTTTACAATAATATAATGCTCGTTACTGGATCGTCATATCACCTTAGCAAAACAGCATCAATTTTTGACAATAATAAATGTTCCACAAAGAAGATAAAAGTAATAATTAAGTTTAAATGCGCGGCTCATCTTCATTTTATGCTAGTTTGTGGATTCATTTTGTTTTTCCACACTTTCACATTCACTTTTATTCAAATTACAAACAAAGAACGTAAGGTTGATTTACGACAAGGTCTAAATTGAGGAAGAGAAGCTGAATTAGGCTTTGCTGCAGTATCTAACAACGGTTTACAAACGAAATTCATTTTTGGACTACATTCATATGTCTCAAAAGGACATCTTCTACTAACTGCAGTTCACAAGCCTGTCAGAATTGAGTGTTATCTTCTCTGATGAATTGAGATTTTGTTTGTGAGTAGTTGATTGGGGTAGGTGTTTGCGAAAAGATTTGCAGCTAATTCACACAGTCTTAACACTAGAAATCAAGATGTGAAAGTCTTAATGCTCATACATCGAAAATATGTTTTGTTGGTGATAATGCAAAGCTAACATCAAGAGAAGGTGCCACCATTGCCTTGGCATTGCACAGTTACCAGAGATATCGCCGATCGAACACCTCTGGGGAGATTGGCAAATTTGACTAGACCACCTGACAACCTGGATGAGCTGCATCATCAACTCTAGGTTGCATGAAATAAGATCCCTCAAGAGGACAAAGACAATTTCATCGAAGGCATATACCAAGAAGTGTAAATTGCTCAAATCATTACTGTTTAGTTTCAACTGAATATAGGTCAATTTCATATTTCATTAATGGATAAAATTAATATAAAGTGTGTTATCTTGATCTAAAATTATCAATATTGAGTCATATTTTGACACACCTGTCTGCAATAATTACAGAGAGTGTTTAATTGTAATTAAACTAACAATAAGTGCTATAAGGTGAAGTGGATAGTTTCAAACAAATTCTATCAATACTATAGTAAAGATTAATAATTGTAGGGAATTTAGAGTATTAGATGAAGATTGAGACTTTCTTACACAAATATTGGCGAATTGTTTAGTGTAAATTTACAATTAACAAAAATATTCGAGTGAAGTTTATTGTACAACAATGTTTCTTTCTAATTAGAATATTTCTACTAAGCCTTTCAATTAAGAAATGGAGAATAATTCAGCAAATCAACAAATTTCAGGAACACGATATTTGATTGAATATTTCCGTGAATATTGCAACAATACTAGTATTCATGGTTTTCGTTATTTCGGCCAACAACGAACATTATTCGAAAAGTATGTAAATTAAATTGTTATTACAATTATTTTTCATTGTTTTTGTTTTGTTTGTTTGTTAATTGAAGGTTGTGGTGGTTATTTATATTTATTTGTTGTTTAATTGTCTGTTCATTGTCGATAATTGCTGTTTATCACAAATGGGAAAATAGTCCTATTATCGTAACATTTGCAACGAAACCAATGAAAATTTATGAAATCCCATTTCCGGCAATAACAATCTGTTCACAATCGAAAATTAAACCGAAAATATTCAATTTAAATGAAATTAAAGAAATGCTACACAACAATGTCAGTTTATCAGAAAGAGAGTTAAGTCTAGTTTAGTTTATTTTATTTGTAAGGGAGATTCTGTAATAATATTCATCTCGATCTTGATCATCATCTTTACCCATTTAGTTGATACTCTCAAGATTACAATAATAGGGATTGAGATCAATATTTGTACAAAATCCTCAATGTGTATTGCTGAATATATAATTTCCTTTACTTTAGGCAAAAATTTTGTAACTACGCTGCATCAATTTGTTATACTACTGACAAATATTGTAAGAAATTCAATTTTTATCATGATTTCTACGATATTATGGAAGAATTAACACCGAAATTTTTCCCAATAAATTGTTATGTATTAGGATTACCAAAAAGTTGTGATGAGATTTTCTGGCCAATCATTACAGATGAAGGTATCTGTTACACGTCAAATATCCTTGATCGTGACGAAATCTTCGAAGAAAATGTGTAAATGAGTTTTTGGAAATCACTTTTAAATCGGTTGCAAAGACCTATGAAAATAGTAAGAGTAGTGGTGGGAAATATACTCAATGACATGGAAATTGCAACACCAAGAAGGGCGGTAGGAATTTCTTGACTAAACTTGACCCGGCAGGGCCGAAACAATGGATTATTTGGATATAGACAAACCGGGATATTAGCGTCCCTTTCGAAAATGGGGTGTTATTTTATCATGATTTAACATTATACGATCTTGGAAACCGTAAATGATTGAAGATTTAAAAAATTAATTTGATGAAACTAAATGTCGTATCGAAAATTTCCTATTCCACAGAATTAAAGCCTTTGTCATCTCAATTAAAAAAATTTTTAACATTTTTTGATCAAAGTAGATTAGGATCGGTGCATGCGCGTGGCGCCTCCATCGAGTTTTTCAAATTTCACGCGCGAAAGTACCCCGGCGCATCCACCAAAATTCAATAGTAGAATAGAATCGACATCATCTTTGAATAAAAGGTCCTACAAGAGAAAAATAGAACACAGCAATTTTTGGTTTTCCCTCTGTATAATTCGTAAGCAGTTAAAGAATTTAGCGCCCCTAGTCCGTTGACGCCCCTAGGCTGGTGCCTACTCTGCCTATAGCTAGTTTCGGCCCTGCTTGACAGAAACGTTTAACTACTGAAAGACATCGTGCATGCTTGAGACAATATGGGGGAAGCCTGAGGAACTTGCTGCAGCCTCCGCAGACACTGCAATCATAGACAACTCTGCAAGCTCTACAGTACGAATTGCGGGTTGTTGATAGAAACGATGGCACAAATGGTATAGGAGAGTGTGTAACCAATAGGGGGGACTAACCCATTATTATACCAAAAATTATGGTTATATTTTGTTCTTTTTGTTTAAAATTTCAATCAATTGTTCGACCTTTTAATAGTTAAATGTTCCTAACAACTTTGGTTGAAAAATTTCCACCCCTTCTTGGTGTGTTGTAATTTCCATGTCATTGAGTATAATTTGACGCGGTAAATTCAAAATTGATTTGAAAAGCAATACTGATAACATCATCTCTGCTTTTTTAGAATTTATTCTAATGTGTCACTTTGCAACCGTTTATTACAAATAAATATAATCAAATAACAATATTACAGTGTTCATTACAAGAATTTCCATAAAGTTGAAAAGACTTCTAGCTGGAGCATGGAATACGGCTATGATGAGAAAGCTGGACTCCAACCATATCCTTTACGTGCCCTTTTGGCAGGCTTGCGTTATGGTTTCCAATTCGACGTGAAAACAGTGCCTGACGATATCGATACGTCATGTCAAATCTCTTTGGAAGGATACACAGTAGAACTTATAATTTTTTTTTATATTTTCTACTCCCAAATCATATATGTTTTAGGTTCTTTTGCATGTACCAAACCGAATTCCAAGACTTAGTCAACAACAGTATCGTCTACCATTGAATAAAGCCGTTGTAGCGGCTGTTAAACCTTATATTATTACAACAGCTTCAAATGTTAAGAGATATAGTCCAAAAAAACGTGGCTGTTATTTTCCGTCTGAACGTAAATTGAGATATTTTAAAATTTATAGCCAGAATAATTGTCAATTAGAATGTTTAACAAATTATACATTGGCGCAATGCAAGTGTGTATCGTTTTATATGCCAAGTTAGTGTTTAGATTGAAAATAGTTATACAGGTTGAGTCAGCGAAGTGACTACATAGGAAAAAACATGGTCACCGCCCATAATCATATCTTTTCCATAAGTTAGAACGAGATAAAGAAAAACTGAGCAGACAGATGTGTAAGAATAAGGGCTGTAGACCCCTCTCATCAGTAGCTGAATTCCAAAACACCATCCCCATTTCCTAGATAAAAATTCAACCTAGCAGATGATGAATATTTGCTGTCTTTGTCAGGAGCATAAGGAATATTGTGAAACTTTAGTGGCACATGAACATGCCAAATATATCAGACGAAGATCGAAATAAATTCTGTGACAGAGAGATTAAGGAAACCGAATCCCCCATTCTTACACATCTGGTTGCCCAGTTTTTCTTTATCTTGTTTTAACTTATGGAAAAGGTATGATTATGGGCGGTGACCATGGTTTTTCCTATGTAGGTACTCACTTCGCTGACGCAACCTGTATACTGCCTCACATTATTAGGCTAATAACCCATTGTTCAAGTCACACTAAGTGGGTTATTAGGCTTTTGTTAGACTACTAGAGTGTTCATCATATAAATTAAAATTTTCAGGAGTAAATGGTACAAGAATCTGTAGTGGACAGGATACTGACTGCGAACTTTCGGCTGAATGTGTGTAGCAATACCGTTTCGAATATCAATAAATTCTAAACATTTATCTTGTTCCAATTTTAGATAATTGTCAAGTTGACGAATTAATTATTGTTAGTAAATTAGAGAATTTAACATTAAATGCACCACAGAAACACGATGATTGTAATTGTATGCCGATGTGTAGTGATATTGAATATAATGCTGTTATATCCCAAACTGATTGGAATTGGACTGAAGACACAGCAAAAGGATCTGATAGTGTTGACGAAAATAATTCAACAGATTTTTATTTATCACAATTCTCAGTATATTTTCTAAGTAGTGATTTTATTGGTTCACAAAGAAGTGAATTATATGGTCCTACAGATTTTCTAGCGAATTTTGGTGGTCTTCTAGGTTTATTCACGGGTTTTTCATTTCTATCACTAATGGAAATTATTTATTTTTTAACAATTCGGATATGTGGCAATAGGAGATTATATGGATTTTGGACTGGACCACGACTGGAAGAAGCAAAAAAACACGAAAGATACTAACATTTACAGGGAGACTACACTCGGTCGTACGCCTAACGTTTATCATAAAATTGGGCTTAGCTACACAACTGGCGCAATTTGTCGTCCACGGGTTTAATAAATCATAGTTACGAATGTGAAAAATTCCAACTTGCTTTGCCGTCCACTAGGTCCTAATGGAAACGCCTCCACACATTCCCATCTATTTTTCTGATTGTGAGAGACGGTTGTGTTTTTCGCTTAGCACTGTTTTATAGTAATTACTAGACATGACTAAATAATATTATTTCTTGATAATCAACACTGTGGCTCTAGTGTAGTCTTTCACTTTACCAAACATAAAAAGTTCAAAAGTTGCTTAAAAAAGCACAGTTGCTTTGA
>JAZBGY010002024.1:0-11548 GCA_037414755.1 Lydus trimaculatus
TAGAATGCTCGCCTGCCACGCGGGCGGCCCGGGTTCGATTCCCGGCCGATGCATCTCCATTTTTCTTTCGGTGGTATGTAATAATGAAAATAATTAAATCCGTTCTTTTTATTTTATGAACTTTTAATGAAAATCGGCAGCGAGTTCTTCAATGGATTGTAAAACGATAAGCATCGGTGGTTCAGTGGTAGAATGCTCGCCTGCCACGCGGGCGGCCCGGGTTCGATTCCCGGCCGATGCAAGACCAATTTTTTTTTTGATGGTACATAATGATAATAATTGACTTCTTGCACCTAATATTATAAAGTTACAATAAAAATCAATAGCGAGTAACAATGGATTATAAAATGATAAGCATGGGTGGTTGATTATTAGAATGCTCCCCCGTCAAGCAAGCACCCGGGTTCGATTCCCGGCCGATGCAGGATTTTGCTTTCATACGATTTTTGTTTATTAAACTTTCAGAAGTAAGAAAACAAGTGGCTGCACTTTAAACGTAATCATTTTCAGCTTTTGCAGTTGAAATTTAAGGTAATAATGCTCGTTGTTACATGTTCAGTTCAAAATGTTTTGCAGCTTGGCAATTACTATTTGTCACAGCTTTTCCGCAAGCAATTGTCACCAACAACATTGTGTTTCCGATTATTGCTATCTTGTTTTTGTACTTATTTAAAAAAAATTCACTAAAAATGCATTTATTGAAGCATCTGTAATAACCGATAAAATTGGAAAGTTTCACTTTTGAGCAGCTGTCATTTCGACAATACATTCAAAGAATATTGACCCTCACCTCCCCCCGAAACTGTCAAAAAAAGAAAACTTCCTCGATTCTAATTTCGAAACTTTTTCGTTTCGTTATTCAACAAAACAAGTATAAGTAACAACAGTGGATAGCAAAATACTTGATGGAACCGCCATTCGTTTTATCTGCGTATTCGATTTTCAATTAGCTTCTTTACAAATTTACCTTCACACTGGCTCTACACGTTTCACTGAATGGAATGGATGTTGATGAAAAAAAATAGCTTTCTCTATATATTTGCAGTGGTGGAACTAATTCACGCTCTATCACCACACAGTAAAGAAGGAAAAAATTAAAGATAAATTACGAAAACACATTGAAAAAGATGAAAAATGTGTTTGCTTTTGTTCGACACGCACGAGTGTCTGATTCCAAGCGATAATTCTCGCAAAACAACCTCTTCCCTATTTACAGTGATATTGATTAAGAAAAAATTGCTACAATTCATTAAAATTGCGTATAATGGAAGAAAATTTATGAAATTTTCAATTTTGTTTACCCATAAGTCTTATTTTATGTAAATAACAAACTAATTAAATTACTTTGTAACTCTATTTGAATATTCCATTGTTTCTAGTTTTCATTGTTGAGGAAACGTTGGAGAATTAGAAGGCAAGTTGTTGAAAAACCGACAATAAAGTTGAAAGATTAAAACAAACATAACTAATAAAGTGGTGTAAAGTAGTATTATTTTTGTATTAGTAGTATTTGACTACCAGTTGATTTCGATTATATTAACTCGAAAATCTAAAGAAAGGATTGTGCTTTTGTACGTACAACAGGATTTTGTTTAATTATAATCCATTGTTTAGGTTATCCACCGTAACATTTAATTAAGACTGGACCGTAGACGAACAGCACACAGTTTTTTAATTAAATTCAATTAGGAAGTTTAATGGAGTGTTTGACTTAATCAAGAAGAGCGTCTCCTTGTCATCTCTTCAAGTCCAGTCTAAGAACAAAATAACAAACCCCTTGTCGTCGTCGTCGCAGTTGTTGTTGTTGTTGTCACAAACGAATAAATCTTCCTTTCCTCAATTCCGTTCTTCTGTTTGTTGTTTTCTTAGTTTTTTTTTTCTTGTTTCCGTCGGAAATAATGAAGATAACGTAAATTTTTATTTCGTAAATTATTTTCAATTTTTACATTGTCCATACTACAACTACTACCCAGTTTCAAAAAATTATCAGATTGAGTTTATTTCGTTTTTATTTGGCACACGAAACTGAAATAAACTCACAATTCTAATCTCATCGTGAGATTTTCTATTGTTGATCTAACAAACGATTATGTGTCATGCTGTGTAAAGATCTAAAGAAATGTCTTTTCAACGATATTGCATTCCAAACACAATTTCACCTGATATTTCCTCAGATGTCTCAACAATTATAATAGATTTCTGTTGAAAACAGTCACAATTTTGATTGATATTTGAAGATTGAAAATCAACAATAAAATCCATTTTATATATTAAAATATGCGCCAATAATTATAAAAATCAGGCATTATTGCTTCTTCATATTTCATCCTACAGAAGCCTATCTCATTAACCATTCAGTCTGTTGTTGACTGTTGTGTAACAAGATCCGTAGTTTTATTTAGGGGTTAATTCGATTGAAAAATAAATTACTTTAACATAGGCTCTTTACACAAAAGCGACATGAGGTCTTTTTAAACATGAATACATTATATATATATAAAAAAAAAGTTACAAGGGTGGCATATTGTTACCGCCTACTATAAAATTAATTTAAACGCAACGAATCGTTTTTAAATATAAGACGTCGTCTAACTTAAGGGTAAGTCTGGCGACGTAGTGGCGTGATTAATAGAAAAACTCCCTTGCTTTTCCATGTTTACTTTCAGATTAACTTGAAACGACTTAATTTCCAACAGTGAAGCTATCAGGTTCTCATATTTATCAACCTGTACCTATACCTATATTTATATTAAAATGGTTTTTGTTTATTGATTTCACCATTCGTTTTATCTGGAATTCAATTCGACCGTATCGTCTATTACAAATAAGCTTAGAGAAACAGTCCAGTTCAACAGTAGTGTAGTTATTGTTGTATACAGTCCCTTGGGTGATGAATTTGCATATTGCGTTTGTTTGCAGAAGCTTAGTTAATTGCATGTGTACAATTGAGTTTTGTTTCTGTGCCTCCATCCTATTACATTAAAGAAGATCAGAACAGCATACATGTTGTGTATAGTATGTGTGTGTATATAGAGGGGCTGTAATAATGAGACTTTAGACTTCATTCATTCAATTGCCACCCTCCCCTTTTTGGATAATCTAAAAAAGTGATGCACGTAATTTGAAACTCTCAGAAGGGTTAAAACGCCCACCCCTTGATGATGAGTGAGAGTCATTAGCCGGCGACGATATGGCAAGGGGTAGACAGAAAGGATCAGGTTGCTACTTGGTCTGCACCTTTAGCAAGAAACTGAGACTACTAACGATAAGGGGGTGCTTATGGGAATCAAGCATCAAGGGAGCGTGACCGACTTAGTTGAAATATTCGTAAATTTTATGATTATGATTGTTGACAGTAGAATAGTAGAATAGTCCCCGATTTACGTTTACAGTTTTATTTTTTCCAAAGCGTTTTTATTTAATCTTCTTACGATACGTTGCCGGCCTTTTTACAAAAACCTCATTTTGTTATTAATCCGTTTAGTAGAATTCTCTGTTAAATTGATACAATCCAAGTAATCGCTTTTTTATTAATGTTAAATAAAATTCTACCTCACGTATTTGAATTTCAGTGATTAATAGCTCTAATAACATTGATATTAATCTTTTCATGTACAGGTTTCTTTGTTGGCTTTGTGTAATTCATCAAATCTAACTATAATTGAAAATTGTTCTTTTGCGCTTAATTTAACGAAAAATCATGATTCTTCCGTTTGCACAAACACATTTTATAGCCACCTGTTTTTGTATGGCTAGAGTGTTATCCACCAAGCTTAGAAAATCCCTAGCTTCCAGTCAGAGATTGTTCCATGACGTTGTGTACGGATTGGTTAGTCTTTTTCTGTTGAAAACGACGTCGATACAATCCGACCATTGAAGCGTCAGTTTTCCTCCTTAGAGCTTTTCGTCGACTTTACCGTTACTGTGATCGTCATCGTCATTGTCATCGTTGTTGTTGTTGTTGTTGTAGTGTTACTATCGACAATGTGGTGATTACATTTCATGTGTCTGATGTGTAAATCCATCGGCTCTAAGAGGATCTTCTAGCCTACCGCTGAATGCCAAACTAAAACCCCTCACTAGAAGCTCGGTCAGTTCTGTTTATTCCCATGGACAAGGAAGGATCATGCGACACATCGTCCCAGACGAGCAACAGTAAGAATATTTCAGTTGATTTATTCCATTATTTCAACTGTCATTTATTTGATTTAAACAATATTCTGGTGGTGTTTTTTTGAAATTAATTTCGTATAAAATGTATTTTGTTTTGGTATAGCACACATATGTGGTTTCACAATATGACTTGTTATCACATAGTTACTATTTATCTTTTTCTTTCTTAAAAGATAATATGGAAGGTATAACTACTAGGGTAAGATAAGCGAAAATGGGGAGAAATTGTAAGACAGAAACGTGACGGTTAGGTAAATGGTAGAATTGGGTCAATGGGATGTGTTGAATGTCGCAGAATTCTAACAATAACATTACCAACGCTATTTTCAAAGCCTCAAATGTCGCATATTTGATATTTTGAATATTTTCATGATTTCTTCTTTTGCATCTCATTTCCAGTCATTTCGTATTTCTATGTTTTTGGGGGACAAAAAAGTATACAAATCTTATTAGAGTAAATTACAACAACACTTATCAAACTATCAGAGATAGATGAGAACAAATACGATTTCTATGAAGTTGAAGTGGTGGAATAATCGTTCGAATAGAGTTTGTATTGGATTGAAATTACCGGTATACCGGTATAAAATGACATTATGCCACACCTGCCACATAATAATATTGCCATCTAGGTTCCCCAACATTGTCAGAGCGGCATGTATAAGCGAATTTCACTTCGATAGAAATAAATTTAGTGTGAAATTCGTACAGACAGGGCACAGAAAAAGGGTAACAAAATTATACAACTAACGTTATGATGTAATCATTACTTTCATCTTATGTTTCTTATCAAAAAATAATCTTGATTCAATTGATAATAATAGTGTTTCTAATTAATTGCCATCGAAGATTTGATTCATTTTGTTGCCCGCAGCACGCTATATTAACCATAGATTTTGCGTTGTTATATAACGTTGTCAGGAATCGGATGTCAGACAGAACGATTTGGAGTGAAAAGAAGAAATGATTCTTGTGAATACTCTCATATATTCTCAACAATCGCCCCCTTTCTATCGTTATTCTCTCGGAAACTGTCAGATACAACTAGGGGAAATATGGATTTTCCTGTTAATAGTCCATTCTCGGATATATTATTATGTTACCTTTATTAGCAACGTTATATTTTGTAAAATTCATTATAAGTCTACAGATTTGAAACAACAAAAAGGAAACTCTTTGACGGGGTCTACTATAATAATAATTAGGCTATTCTTTGGTTCGTGTTAGTATTAGTGAACATTTTAAAGCTTAAATACACAAAAGAAATTATTTATACGGACTTTAAGAACATAATCCACAAATAGAATTTCAAATTATATATATATATATATGTGTGTGTTGCACAGTCATGAGCTTTGCGAATTTGTAAAGAGGATTATGTTGCCGGAATTAAACTTCTGACATGCAACTTGTAATTTAGAAATATGGACGGCAAAATTAGATAAAACAATGTTGTTATTTATTGTTTACAATAATTAAAATTGATTATTTTTATTATTTGCGGTACAACGAATGAAAACAATAGTGTTGTTGATCATTTTGGTGGATTTGATTTAAAATTACCATTTCAATTTTAGTTAAATTGGATTACGAAAATCTTTGAAAATAATCTCTTTGCTTTATTCATAGGAAGTATTCTTATAATTTGTATTCCAAAGTGGTTTGTAGAATTTTTATTCAGTTATGAAAATGTTCGGTAGAGAATCAGGTTAATGGAATAATAGACACTCCTTGATATTTTTCTTATTAGAGTAAATTGTGCGAAGCGAAAATGGTAATAAATATGTTTGCGTGCATTTTTATTTACTCTTTTTTTACGCCCATTGTAATGCTGAGGTTTCTCTTTTTTCCGTACACATATAAATGTATTCTTTCATATATTCACACTATGTTTACATAGTAAATTTTTACGATTATTTATTGTGTGCACGTTATTTTATATATGAAATATAAATGTAGACGAATTTACAAAGATGATACCATTTTACTAGGGATATTGTAACGTATTTTCCATATTGCCATGTCAAAAAGATGAAAGAAATATCTCATTTCCATCATGGGGCGTTTGCGGATGACACCTCGTTTTTTTCCTCTTTTCTTTTTTAAATGAATCGTATATAACGAAAACGAAATTATTTCACCAGAAAAATTCCCAACAATTCAAAACGAATTTTCATAAATATTTACAGAGAAAAAAATCCACATTTCCTCCCAAATCAATAAATAGAATTCGCAAAAAAAACCGTCTTTGTAGAAATAAATTTTCGTTGTTGTTAACAATCAATTTCGTTTAATGATTTTTATGTGAATTAATAAATTTCCAAATAATTGAGCAAATCCAACAACATATGTGCAATATACTGGAAGTTTTAGAAATGGTTCGTTCTCTATATGTTGGAGTGTTCTATATACACTCAATAGCCAATATCACTTAACGGGTTGATTACACACGTGTCCTCTTATCATAATGTGAAACCCTCTTCAGTAATGTCTATCTGTTTCACCCTATATGACATACCACAATGGTCACTAAAGTGGAGAAGGGAGTCTACAATACACTCACTTCAGACAGTTATGACGGCCAATACACGTCTATTATCACACTGTAGAATAATAATAATAATAGTTTTGTTCAAATTATTCCTTCTTCACAACATTGGCTGTTTTTATTAAAGGGTGAATGTAGAACGGTAATAAATTTTAATGTTTGCAATACCATCCCTGACAGAAATCCGCTTCAATAGTTTGATTGAAGTGAAACACACGTTTAGATGGTTTGATAGTCGAACTGAGAGCTACATTTATTGCATTTGGGTGGGAGGTGTTCGATGTGTACCCTCCCGAAAACTAAAACATCTCTCCCTGTGAAAATGAAACGCAATAAATTAATTAGGGTCTATATACCGACGTGCCAAATAGAATTAGGCGAACAGACTTTAAGGGGATGTTGTTGGTGTATATAGTTGGGTAAGTATATAGAAGACTTGTGTTTTGTTCATGGTAGTTGCTTACGGAATGAAAATCGTACTAAAAGGGGAAAGGATGGAGACAAAAGGTAGAGAGAAAATACAACCTTACGGCAAATTCTAAATGAATTGAGAGAAAGATGGGAATATTTTCACTCAACAGTTGTGCCAAAAGTTTTGTACGTAAGAGTGATTGTTTCGTTTTTGCTTTTGTTTGGAATCGTTAGATGATGGAAATAGGAAATGTATATATAGGTATATACATGTGTGAGTGTTTGTTATACTTACCCTAACTGTAGGGTCTAATGGCTTGTTTTAAATGATCGTTACATTGACAGTAACGAGCGTTTGCAATTACACTGAAAACGAAACAAACGGTCGTTTTTATTTCTCAATCTATAAATTTTCTACTAATGCATGAAAAAAAACGACGATCTATATTGTTTGTTTTTTGTTTTTGTTTTTTTAATTTATTGTAAATTTTATTACAGGTGAATGTCGATCGGCATTAGGAATGGAAGAAGGTCGCATACCCGACCATGCAATATCGGCAAGTTCATCGTATGAGGCTAAATCAGTTGGCCCCCAAAATGCCAGGTAATCTACTTATTTTATATTCTTGTATTTCCGATAAAATTTCGTATTTTTCAAAGCGGAATTATAATGTAATACAAGCCTATTTCCTTACGACAGGCAGGAATTCAAGTTGACATTTGTTGAATTCTCCTCTTTTACCATTTCGATTCAATTATAAAGTGAATGTGCATTGTATATAGAATTGGAAAGTTTACGAATTGCATTCAGTAGTTGTGTTTTCATAAATTTCAAGATTTATAGTGGGAATTGTTCCGATTAATTAAGACTGTACAACAACAACAAATAAACCATCAAACTATTGCTAGATAGTTAACTATTTCTATAAAAGAGCAATTAATAATTTTCGGACAACTGACATTATTTCCGGTCAATTTCAATAAGTATACAAATGGTAAATTGTGGATTTCCTATCGTCTTTTTGGATGTTTATGCGTATGTTGAGGATCGATCGAATATTCACTGTGATGGAAAAATCCAAACCCTAAACGTGTAATGCATAACTCTGGAAAAGAAGTTCGTTTATATCTGCTTTTATGTTCACATCTCCACCCTACCTATATATAGCTACTATAGAATATAGTTTATAACAGAGAGGAAAAAGGGACTTATTTTTTCGATATTGCTTCATATTTATGAATTTTCTCACTATATATAACGAACGGAAAGCCAACAAATCTTTATTATTTTAATTATTCCATCTCGACAATATAAAGTATATTAAAATATTTATCATCTAGAGATAGTTGTTGACACAACGATTAATAGCATTGAAAGCATTGCCTTGTAACTGCCATATACAGAGAAATTTGAAATAAAACGAGCAAGAAGAGGTGGTGGTTGTAGTAGTAGTTTCTGAATTTTCAGTTTGGTTATGAATAAACATTTCACCAAATGTTCCAAAGGATATAATATAGAAAGGGGTTAAAATCTAACTGGAACAGACTAGAGCAGCTCATATGTAATATTTATAGTATAAATAAATCATTCAGTTTGATATTTATTCAGCAGATGGTTATGGTTAGAGATTCACTATTACGAATTCGACATCTAATATTAAACGTGCTAGATGCAACTAGATCAAAGTCATTAGAGATCTAATCATGGTGCAATTGCAGTGTCTGTCTCATTCCAAATTTAATTAAAAAAAAGAAGATTTTTCTTATTGTTCTCCGTGTGATAATGATTCAAAACACACATCTACGAAAATGCTACGTTTTTTCGAAGATTATTTCGTTGTTCATTCAAATGAAGATGTAAATGACTTTCATATTCACACAATTCTATACAAGACTAATGGCGTTATTTGTAACGCTACTAAATAGTTTGATATGTAATAAAACCAAACACATTATTCCTGTTTTTTTTTTAATGGTTATAAAGGGCGACGAGTATAGAAAACTGGCTCTGCAGATGATGTGGTTGTAGGTTTTTTCAAAGGCTCAAATTTATGGAGCTTTACATAATATGACATTAAAAAAAATAGAGGGGAAAAGATGAACGTTAATAGCATTTATAACTCTATTCAAATATAAATGTAATCTTTTGATTTTATAATCTCTTTATTCGGTAGATTTCCCATTCAAAAATATATTGTTTGATATATATATTTACTGACTTAATAAAAAAATGAACCAACTCATATGTTTTGTTAATGAACATTTATAAAAGCTATAAAGCTTTGTCAATATTGTTGTTAAACTTTTATTAGAAAAGTTCGATTGAATTGTAAGTCTCTCTTAATTAGATTTTTTCACTGAAGCTTGTTAATAATTAATCAACAAATTCTGTAATTGGCGGAGGATAGAATCAACGTAATTTTTTCTACATTTACCTGGTTGTAGTGAAAAATTCATAATTGTGGCTCTTATTAATAATGTCCATCGACTGTATGCTTTAATAAATCGCCTCTCTGTACAAACTGGACAATTGTGAAACGTCTGCTTGGTTTCACCGTTCGAAAACAGAAACACGAAAAAAAAAAAGAAGAGAATTGCGGGAAAGATCACCAGTCCATAACAATATGTGCCAATGTTGAAGTTTTCCCCTAGGGAAGGTTGAAATTTAATTAACTGTTGTTACATATTGCCAACTACATTTCCACGAACATATCCAGGTAGCACAACTGGAAAAACTCTCAACCTATTCCTTTAATATAGATGGGGAAAATTCGGTTTATGAAACAAAAAATACGGGGGAAAAAAAAGACACAACTGTAAACAATACTCTTCAAGTATAGCAATCAATTTTAATGCTGATATTAGAATGGGTGAGGTATGTTCATTAATATTCAACAGTTGCATTTTCGTACGTTTTTTTTTCTTCTCTTCGTCATTCTACATTTTCTTTGTTTGATTAGTATTAATACCATTCTACAGTTGTTGATATTATTTGTTTGATAAGAAGAATCTACGAAAGGACGATAAATTATTGCACGTTTCAAAAAATTTATTTTTAATATCAAAAGAGTGAATTTGTTTTGCCTGATGAATATTCACTTTGAAGGCGGCCATAAATTTGGAGTTGTTGAATTCCAAAAAAAGTGTTTTATATATGTTGAGTTTCTTTGACGAGATGGCAAATAAATATTTTACTTGTATTTCTTTTTGCATTTCTTGGGTGTTACCAAGACGGCGATTTTATGGAAATTTTCTTTTAATCTTAACGTGAATATTGAAAATAATAATAGTACAGTAGAAATAAGACTCAATTACGCATTCATAAAAAGTAGTCGAATTTGGTAATCATTTGTTACAATAAGTATAGGAGGAAATAAAACAAAGATAGGCTGTAATGAAAGATATATTTGCGCTTGACTGCCATTACGACTCTCGAAATAACGCCTGCTCATTAATTATCACAGTAATTAGAACGTCAACTAAACCTTTCGACAATGAAAAGAGGCTTAAAACAGAAGAAAGTTGCGAGTATTAAAAAGTTTTATTACAATGTGATTTCCGACAAATAATCATTTATTACAGTCAACAATTCACTGTTAATACAGGTTCACTTAATTAGCAAGTTCGAATAAATCTTCTATATGCAAGTATTAGAAGACAAAGGAGAAACTTTCAATTTGTTAACAACTAAAAAACAAAATGCAAATCGAACACAAGGAACTTTCAAAACAAAAAAACACACACACACACACACACACAGGAGAGAGAGAAAGTAGAAACGATAAAGCAGATTAAAAGTGCTTCATTATACGGTCCAAATTCATTAACGTAATATAAATTAAGTTTCTGATTCTTAATTGAAACAAGAAGAGCTGGAATTAAAAATGCAAAATTGTAACCGGGTGGACAATTCTTCTACCCCTCAACCATATCTACTTCCGAGGTTTTCTTCGTTTCAGTAGCAATACGATTCAAACAAATGAACGTATAAAAGCATTTTCTTAATTGTATTTTAGCCACCCTTAGTTCTTATAGTCCGACAAAAGTACAATTTGAAATAACACTGATTCTGTACAAGCGGTAGATTTTGGTATTGTTCAGTGGTTGTAAAATTAACACATTTTCAGTTTGCTGAAATTACAACGATAATAATCATCAATCTTTATTTGTAGGGTTGTTTTTGTATGTATCGAAATGTAACGTATTCGAATAGTTTTTTTTATTCACATTAAGTCACATAAATTTTGTTCAATGGAGAGTGGAAGAGAGAGAAAGACAGAGAGTGATTGTAAATATGACGGCATTTTTATTTGAATATCACTATTTATTTTGTGTATTTCCCTCTCTGCTTGCCAACAAACAGAAATTGATCCCAGCTCCGGGATACACACCTGGTATTGAATTGAAGACCCTACT
>JAZBGY010002025.1:0-14134 GCA_037414755.1 Lydus trimaculatus
TATTATCGTATAGAGAGGAGAGTTGTTATTATTAATAATTTACCGTCATCGCTCTGTGTAAGTGTAATAATAAACAACTACGTACACTCAGTCACGTTTCAATTTGTTTACAAAAGACTGATAGATTGGGAATTATAATTCCTTTTATTTATATATATTTTTTTTTTAATAGAGATAGATTTAATTGAAGATTAAATGTGAATAACAGAGATGGACACTAGACATCATATGATTCTTACAAAAAAAAAACATACTATGGACAACCTTATTCTTACAACGTATTGACAGTTATGCGACATCTGTGATTTTAGAATAGGACTATTTTATCATCTATCTAGGTTGCTGTGTTACTAATTTTTTGGTATTATTAATAGGTGGCGCTAGGTTTAAACATTTAGAGCTATTCTAATTGTAGCTCTAATTTTACTGTTTTTTAGTAGTTTCGTTCCATCTTGTAGAAATTTACAATTTTTGCTTATACAACACATATTACGACAAAACACAAATTTCATAAACTAAAAAACAAAGTAAAGTACAATTATTGTGCACAATCCTTAAATGTTAGAAAGGTTGAATTAAACTTATACTGCATTTATACATCTAAAAGACTAACTTAACAGTAAAATAGTAGATACACTCGAATCTCTTTTATGCGTCTCTCCTTCTACATAGTTTTGTGGTGGATTATTTTATTCAGATTCGGGACTTCCCTGGATGTTTATCGGACCAGATTGAAAACGTGCCGAATATTGGCTAGAGATCACATTGATCCTAATGTGAATGACGAATGACGAATGACGAATTTTTGATATCTGCCAATAGTATTGAAATCTTAAATATGGGCGGGGCTAAAAAAACAATCAGTGGCGTCAATAAAATTTTAAAAATTTATCTACAAATAAATACAAAATTAAAACAATTTATTATCAATTGAAAGTATCATACAATAATAGATGTTAATTAATTAATTATTGTATGATACTTTCAATTGATAATAAATTGTTTTGATTTTGTATTTATAAACAAATTTAAAATCTATTCTCGGCGCTACTGAATGCCATTCTAAACAATCATGGTTGAAAGTTGAATACTATTGCCAATTATGCAAACCGTAGCCGCCTCAAGGGCAGGTCCGAAAACGAGCGATTTCCCCTCACAGCCCGAAAAGTGCGGCATTACTCTAGTACTAACGATAAATCTAATGAAAAACTACATTTGCCGGACCAAGGAAACAATTACAAAGGCACTTAACTCGTATGCCGTTTTCAATGGGGCATTTGAATATATTATTTAAAAAAAAAAAAATACTGTCCCGGTTCTGTTTATATCGACAGAATCTTCGAAGTAGGTAAATTACTGGAAAACAAGCATTGAGTCTTTCACATAATTTGAAGTGAGATCAAGAGCAACACTATCTGATCCTGTGTTTTGTTTTGTTTCCATGTCACTTTAACTTATTTACAAGCCGTAAGATTGGTTAATGCTTGTTTTCCAGTAATGTACCTATATCGAAAATGATTGCTGTATACCTGTATATCTTGTTATGCTACTGCCAGACATGCTACTATCGCGATGAAGCTTCAGCTTACAAAACGATGAACGCTAATGTAGCCAATGACTATCGTCTATTGTTACGAATTAGCGCGATACTTATTGCTAGAATTCTAAAGGAGTGTGCAAGCATTCTGTTGTTTCCATGATGTGGGTACATCGGCGAAGTGTAGAGCCGTTTTCGATTTGTGGGGAATAGTGGCGATGACATTGAGCGACTTTAGTCGCTAGACACTGGCGACTTTAGACGCTGCGAGTGCGAGTGCGAGTGCGAACTTAGTAAAAGCTGAATTAGAAAAACAATTGTGACCTTTTCATATCGAACAATGATGTAGCATGTGGGGATTTCTGTGTGTAACTTAGGTGTCCTCAAGGCCGCCAAGAGCGAGCGCCCAAAAATGGCGTTTCATTACAAATACAACAACGTCGGGTTGTCATTTCGGATCCCAGAATACTTTGGGCCTCGGTAATTTGTACCGACTGTACCGCCTCTTGTCGGGCAAAGAATCGGCTTCTCAATACATATCTTTTCGTGTTGTTAGACGACGGCTATCTATATCACGATAACGCAAATCTAAGGACCGCACTCCCTAAAAAGCTATCGCGAAGTTTTTGGTCTGCAATTCGATTTTTGTTGGCACAGTTCTCCTCCGAAATTCCGGTCGTAAAGTCCCTAAGGGTCTGAAATGTTCTTTTTATTAATTATTCATAAGAATCTAAATTTAACGTTGATTTTAATGAATTAAAAGAGAAAAAAAATGTCGACCTTGATCAAAAATTCAACGAAAGAATCCCATCTTCAATGATTTATAAGATTTCGCAATACTATCAAGAATATTATCATTTAAAGGCTAAACAGTCTTATAAAGTTGAGTAAATTGCTTTATAATTATTAAACGTGAGAACATCTATGTCCTACTTCGCATTAATAAAAGAAATACGTAACTATATAATCATTACAAAAATGAGCAATTTATTTTATAAAAATAAAAGATTTACAAAGATTTCACACACAAAAAATTTGTCAAATTTTAACCTAATCCACCACCAGCCAATGATGCAACAGCAGCTGATGGTATACCAACTTTAGGACGTTTTACATCAGCAGCTGGTGGTAAATGTTCACCTTCCGGTTTGAAACCATTCTCATCAGCCGTATACATTACAAGATAAGTTTTACCATCATCACCAACATACGAATATTCACCAACTACAGCAAGTGATTCTTGATCTGTTCCAGGATTTTTGATTTCAGCACGTTGTTGTTGTTTCTGACCATCACTTGTCTCATAGCTTTAAAAACAACAAAAATTAACACACAATAAACAAAATTGTTGTTAAATAGATAGTGTTTTTTTTTTCAAGGATCTTCACTTTCACCATTTTCAACTTTTATATTAAATAATATGAAAATCAAGAAATAAAAATAGTTCAATGTCATCAAGTAACATCATTCGAGAAAACACAACTAGGACTTACCTGAAGAAATAATTGCCTAATTCGTTGACTGTATTTTCGAATTTTGTTATCACAGCTTGTGCTGGATTGAATTGTGGACGACTCCAGACAACTCCTAAAAGAACGAATAGTAGAAGAATCTGTAAACAGACCAACGATTTAATCTCTTCATCTTTAATTTATGAGTATGTGTTAATTAACAGAGATTGCCTTAATTAATGACATTCTTCAATAAATGACAAGGCCACTGTTATTATCTATGAAATTTAATTGATGATGATGATGATGATGGTGATGAGAAGGTAATTGAGATCACTTACCGTCTTCATGCTGTTAACGCTGTATATAAATCATCTACTGCTGTATTAACAGATGACGTCTTTTATATATTCTGTGAGAACTTCAGAATGTCCCCACAACTTCTCGTTACAACAATATTGTTCAAAAAGAATTTCCATATCCAAACTTATTGTTTAATATTATTTGTTAGCTGATAAGAAACCATCAACATTTGATCGAATTGATAGTGCCCTTACTATTGTCTCTATATTTTTAATAGAGAAATAACTCATTAATTTCTACTTACAATTAAGATAATTTTGAATAAATTGCGTAATTTTTGACATTTTACCAGAAGATAATTTAACAGATGACACTATGTATTAAAGAATATAATAAGGAGCGGTTAGTAAAAGTGAGCGCGCACATCAGCGCAAAACGCGCCGTTTCTCTGCTAGTCATATGGGCGCTACCTAATAAATCCTGTTAACATTCCCGGTAAACGTCGCACATCAATAGAAAACTATCGAATATCACTTAGGAATTCCCTAAAATCCTTGAAATTAATTTTAAATAGAATTGCAAGCTCCACTCTTACCCAGTTACTGTATTGCTGCGTCATTCTGTTTAGTAAACCTCTTGAAACATCTTCAACTACTTAACTCACTTTCTATCGAAATATAAGTTCAAATCCTATTGATGATTGTTATATTCAAATGAAAAGAAGAAATTTTTTTTCTATTTAGGCATTTTATGCAAATTGCGGCAATGATCAACAAAAGAAGACGTTTGATTCATCATAATCGATTATATAATGATGCAAATATGAATTTTAATGGCACATAATTTTTATAATTTTTTGAGAATAAATCGCGGAAATTATCAAATTGGCGGGAATTCTATATTGACCGTGATCTTCATCTCTAATTTTGAAAGTCTGCGCCAGTCTAGATCTTTATGGAAAATTTCGTCGTCGATACACTCGTTGAAATCTCCATAATTATAATAGAAAGAAACACACTTTATATTCAGTTGAATTTACAGCTCAAATATTCATTTATTCATGTTTTTCATTATTCTTAGCACTTCTAACAGGTTTTCTAATAATTTGCTGCTTATGCGCTCATTGAAATCTCCACAATAATTCAATAAAACGTTGTGAAAGTACAATAATAGTCGTAGATCTTCATAATTTGCGTATATAGATTAAGATACCGATTGAAATTTGTACGTAATGTCTCTAGATAGGGTATTATCGAGGAGACTTCAACGAGCTCACAAGCAACGAAACTTGCTGAAATATTAGAGAAATACCGAACAAACCAGGTTTTTCTTGGGTTTTTGGTAAATTTGTTCCCATTATTATAACAATTAGAAAAACTACCCTTAAGATTGTTATAAGTTTCGATTATTAACAAGTAGAGGCTGTTTTGTTTGTACGGATCTAAGGAAATAAAAATGAGTTTTACTACTGAAAAATTAGGCAATTTCTAATACAACAGTGATGTAAATTTGATTCCAAATCTACCTAAGCGATTAATTAATTAATTTTTGTTAATTAAGAGTTGTGCTTAGTTTTTTTTTCCATAATTATTTCGTTATTTTCAGAAATATTTCGTATCCTCGAAGAATCCTCCATTTTTTGCTCACCTATGTAGATGTTTCTGGAAAGAATACCGCTATAATTGTTGTATTTAGTGATGAAAATTGGGCAATTGTTACTGTTGTTTTTTATTATTTTTTTCAGTTCAGAATTCATCTCCTTGACCTTTTCTTTGTTGTTATAAATGACAAACTTTCATAAAGGATCTCATCATTGATTTATTTATCGTTTTTTTTTTCTCCTAACAATGTTCCATTTGTAAAAATGTGAAGAATGACAAGTTTTCAGATTGCTATCAAGTGTTGAAGGATTGTCACAGAATAAAGGAGAGTTTTTACAATCGATATAGATTTATTTATGAATTTTTATATAAAAAATAGACTTTAAGAATTTTCATATAACTTTTTACAGCAATTTCATATGGAGTTAATATCCTCAACACTGATCCGATGTCCGTTGTTGTTCCTTAACAAATTAACTATAGAATTTTGTAATTTCAGGTTATCGTAATTTCCATATTGTTGTTGTTCCAATTCAGGTTCTGGTGTTGTTTGTGCATAACGGCTAATTCGTACTGTTGTCGATGATGGTAAATACAATATATTCGGTTTTTGATCCACACTTTCATTAACTTGATCACCATGATCATCATGATGATGATGATGATCATCCCATGGTACAAATGGTGGTACTTTAATATGTTCACCTTCTGGATGAAAACCATTTTTATCAGCTGTATATTGGACTGTATACGTTTTACCAGTTTTATCAGTATACGAATATGAGCCGCGTACAATTATTGAAGCTTCCTTATCATTACCGGGATTGACTAGAGTGCCTTCTTCTTGACGACTAATACCATCGCTTGTTTCAAAACTGAAAAATTCCTTTAATTACTCACAATCAGAGTATAATTGGTAAATGAATTAAATACCTGAAATGATACGGCCCAGTTCCTGTATTTTCAAAACTACTTTGTAGAATTTTTGCAGATTCCGAGTCGTCTAATGACCAACTAGAGCTGATCAGGAAACAACTGAAAATCACCTGAAATTCGATCGTTAGTTTTTATCTGTAAAATTTATATTGAAATCAATCTTTACAAATATTGCCGTCATTTCAGTTTCTTGAATTCTTATGAAGATGGTTGATTGATAACTGAAATTTTCTGTCAATTTTCGGTTTTTATACTGCAAAAATCGATGAAAATCTCTCCAAATTATCATAATCCTATAAGGAATTGATTGATACCACAGAAATTTATGTAAATTTTTCATGTAGAACTTTTTCATTAAACTGTTAGTCTTTATCACTATTAGATATGTCTGACATGGATGATACTGATTTACGATAGATATCCGATTTCTTTCTTTACAGAAATCATAAGGAATTTTAAACTTTGACCTCTCGTAAAAGTTATACTATTTATAACGAGATTCAATTAAAAGGATTATCTTTATTGGCGAAAATTTCGTAATTTGCTGAATTAATTACCAAATTTGTCACCAAAAAACTGCAAATAGGAGATTTCAATGAGCGATCAAACAACTAACCCTCGACTAGTTAACATTAATTTCAGCAACAATAAATGTTCCATTTGAAAAGAAAATTGGGTAACAATACTGGGAGAAACGTGCTGAAATTTGCGGAATTATGCCAACAATTTGGCGACTTCAACGGTCGTATAGCCGCGAAACCCGGATGATTCCAAAACGGAAGATTAACCAAAAGAAAATTACGAATATTTATGAATTGTCTTCATCACTTTCTCTCCACATAGTTAAAGACTTACACACAAAAAAATGCTGTTGGTTGTCAACACCACATTAATTTTGATACTTTAAGACTATTGATTTTGACACGTGGTGTTGTTACATCAATTACAAAAAATTGTTGAATAATCATCATCCAAGACAACAGTGAAATTCAACAAGTTTTCCTAAATGAACAAATTCAAAGTTGGAAAAACCAATTTTATTTGTTATTTTATTGGTAGTCATGTAAATGAATGAAGATATTGCGAATTGAGGACAATTTCTAAACAATATTATCTTCGCTAACAATTAAATTTGCACAAAATCATCTAACGATTGAAGTAGACAAACAGGAAGTGCTAATCGGTTACAACACATGGTGGATACTTATGCAAATTTGGAAGTTTTCGTCAAAAACGGCCTTGTCCTTCATCATCTTCAAATTAAATCCGTAATTCTAACAGTAATGCTGTGAACTTTAAAGTACACCGAAATAATAATAGCAGATAATCGGAGGTGATGGTAAATGTCAGCGAAAACACGCTGAGGATGCTATTCCAGTGATGGTAAAACAAAAAAAAAACGATCACAATAAATCAAGGGGGACGTTCTGAATATAAAAGCGTGCCATCAAATATCATCTTCAGTCTCTCAGTTGTGTACGATTTGTTCAAAACCATCCCAACAATATCAACAATGAAATCGGTAAAAATCATCAAATATAATCATTAACTATTATCAATAATTTTATAAACTTTAGATTGTGTTCTTTGCTGCTTTGGTCGTTGCCGCCACTGCTGCCCCACAACAAAATCCTAAAGATGCTGTAATTGTGCGTTATGACAACGATAATATCGGTGTAGATGGTTACAATTATGCGTAAGTTGTTTGGGTTAATTTTCCGGAAATTTTGTTGAAAATTATTGAAATTTTCAGTTATGAAACCAGTGATGGTACTTCAGCTTCCGAACAAGGTACTCTACAGAATGCCGGTACTGAAAATGAATCAATCGCCGTTCGTGGACAATTCTCATTTACAGCACCCGATGGTGTTGTTTATACTGTGACTTATATAGCTGATGAGAATGGTTTCCAACCACAAGGTGCCCATATTCCCCATTAAATAAACATCACATTTCAGATTTTTATAAAATCTGGTAATTTTCAATTATTTATTGTATATGAAAATGTAAATAATATCTACTTAAATTTGATAAAAATAAACCAATTGTGTAACAAGATTCGAAAGTTTATTTTTTCGTTTGATTTATCATATTGCACCCGATTATTTCGTTATAAAAGGTATATTATATTACACAATACACCTAGACTCATCGTAATAGCGGAAATTCGATATAATAGCCGTGTTGTTGTTGAAAATTCAGTGTAAATTTTGTGTCGTGATCTATCATTGAAATCTCTATGAAAATTCCCAAATAAATCAACAATAATTTAACATTTCTCAACTAGATATAAAAATGTTTAATTATAGTTTCGGTTAAATAGACAAACAAGCTGTTTTTTGGTTATTAATTATTGTTTAAATTTATAAATAAATAAATTATGAAAAATGAGACAAAAGGAGGTCGATCTGAAAGATTCTTATACATTTCCTTGTTTCTTCATTATCACCACTACCACTATAGAAAAATTGTTTGATTGTCATTATTTTAATTAAAAATTGAGGCATTTTAAACAAAATGTTGGTAAATAATGACAGTAGAATGATGCACGATGAAGAAATTCTTCCAGAGTTAGTTGCCGTGAGAACAAATGTGGGTTTCTTTTTCGTTTTTAACCAATAAAGTCTTGAATTTATAAACATTCGTTCCTACAATAGCAAATTTTCGGAAAAATTGGTGGAAATTGTAAAATTGTAGCAAAAACTCTGGAGACTTCAACAAGTGCATAAGTGCGTAACCTGAAAACAACTATAGCTGTTTCAGTACTCTCATACATCCCGACGTGGGATAGAAAGAGTAAGTACATAGAATGATGGATAACGTGCTTGTAACCCCGTGATGAAATGAGATGAGAGTATGTATAGGCTCCACCTCACCAATGTATGTGTCCAGTAAACACAGTATACCATTGATTGATAAGTCGTACCTACTATTTATGCTAGAAGAAGATAAAAAAATCCATGAATCGTCTTTATTACATTTTTCCATAGTTTAAGGCCCGTATGGAGCTAAAACTAAAGTTTTGTTGTCTACTGAAACAAGAAGCTCCAATAATGGTCACGCTGCAGTCTACCTCTCAACTCTCAAAGTGGCCAAGTCTGTTGAACAACGTGGATTCCATAGACAATACAGTTGTTTTTTTTTGCAAAGAAAGACACCGATAGCACCAACAATTAGAAAGAATTGTTGGAGATTTCAACGGACGCATAGGCAGGAAACCTGGATTGCGTATCGTGATTTACACGACCTGACCTCGATGTCAAATCAAGTTGTACAAAATATAGTAGACACATCCCTATATTGTAATGCGACTTTTAAAGTTCACAATCTTCTGTCGACTACCATAAACACCATACCGGTTTTCCATTTTTGCTCATCTATTATTGTTGCATCATTATGAATAAGGATGAAGTCTATCGCATCTTTAATGATCGACTTTTTGCCGAGAAATTGATAATTTGATCTTTGACTCGACACATCTCTACAAGGGAAAGTTTGGAATTTGCACGAGTAGGCGTTGTATTTGTCGTGATATTGCAGACTATATTGTTGATGGGTTTTTGTGTTTATTTGCAAGAAAAAAATGTGATTATGTAGAAAAATGGTTTATTTTGATTTTTTTTTACATTAAGTTATGTACAACGGCAGGTATTTCTTTTATTATTTCATAACATAAAAATCCACAGAGAGCTTTTCCATATTGGATAGGACTAGTTGTTTATTTATTTTGGTAAATGGGCACCTTCTGGTTGGAAACCGTTTTCATCAGCAACAAAATTGATTGAATATTGTTGACCATCAGCACCTACCCATGAAATTGTACCACGTACAACAATAGTTTCAGCATCTGTACCAGCATTCTTCAATTCACCAGTTTCAGTACGTGAAACACCATCGCTAGTTTCATATCTGTGAAATACCAAATTAAGAAAATATAATTAATGATTCGTTATTATATAAGAAATGGTTGTTAAATGTCTTCAATTATTAGCTAATAAGTTGTAAAGTTCATCTGACCGATACTAAAACACAAACAACACTCTAGTAGTAAATAGACACAACAACAAACACGAGAGAAGACTAGCGAAAGTTGCTTCAAGGTTACATCCTAGTTACCTTGGAACATCTTCAATATTATCTCTGCACTTTCGTTTTCTATCATAGCAGGAAAGAATGCGCAACTGTTATGTAACCACTTTTACACATACACAAAAAATATGACGGTAATAAATAGACAAAAATAAAAGACACACTTACGCAAATTTATATCCATCAACACCAATATTGTCGTTTTCGTATCTGACGATAACGGCATCTTTTGGGTTTTGTTGTGGGGCGGCCAAGACGGCGGCAACAACAGCGGCAAATACTAAAACCTACAAACCGAATTTTATGGAGAAATTCTTAATTTGCAATAGAAATACTTACAGTTTTCATGTTGATTTTGTGTGGTTGTTGTTGTTGGTAGTTGATTGCGAATCTAAAACGAACTTAACTCTTCTATGTTAGGGGTACGTTATTTATACACGGATCGTATCCCAGTTAATTCGAATACCCCACCACTTGTACAGTCTATGGAAAAAATTATCGTTTTTTTTTTTCATAACGTCTTTTCGTATTTAGAAAAAAGTCAACGATGAGAAATTAGCATATTTCGTTAATCGATTAACAAATTATCATTTTTTTTTTATTGCTGATGATAACCATATTTGTCAATTTTCGATTCAAGGTGTTGTCCTATCTATTTTGATGGTGGTATTTTCAGACATATATGAAATTCGAAATTCTCTATACAATTCTTTAATATTCAGGGTCGTAGCGCATCTTTGTGTTGACATTTAAAAGAATTGTAAAATAGTTAAATGAAAACGTCATCCACGTATGTATTCTCTTTTATTTTAATAAAACGGAAATTTTGGTCAAATTTCTATTGTATTTTTTTTTGTATTCGTATAACAATTGTACTATAAATAATTATTGTTTCTCAATCATTGTAATACAGATGAGATGGTTATTTATGGAGGAATTTCAAATTTCAATGCAATAGGTGCAGTCCTCCTGGATTTCAGTTGAAAATCTGTCTTGACCTATCATTAAAGTCACCACGTATTCTCCTATATATCTCCACACAACTGTTGTTAAATGAATGTAAATGGGTTTCTAGACTATAATTTTGAAGATTTGTTCAATTTTACGGATCATTCAAGTGAATCTCCACGACTTAAGTAATCGTTTCTATTTTTGTATTGTTTTTATGATCTGATGCTACAGTAGAGGTGTCGGTAATATTGCTCTGTTGTACAGATGATAGAATTGATAAAAATCCAATTATGACCTAAATTAAGGTGTTTAGTATCGTCGATATTAAGAAAATTAGTAGAATTTTACAAGAAAAATTATGTAATGTTTCTTTAATTATTATTAAAAGTTCACGATTCGTTTTCTTTTTCTCCTCTCTCATCAAATATTTGAAATTATAACTAAACGACCTTTATAGGTTGTGAACTATGCTTTTTAGAAGCAATCGTAAAATTTCAATAACTCGATGATAACTAGAATTGTTTTTCATTATTCATTATTGTCGATCATGTTGCAAACAATTTTTGGAAAATCAGCAATGATAGAAGGGAAATTTCGTGGAAAACTTGACGATTTGTCCACAAACTAGAGGAGAAATCTATGGAAAATCGTTGTTTTCGTCTTCCAGGCAGAATAGTTGGCCGTGACTTTTATACATAATTAAACCTTCTCTTTTTGTTTCTAGTTTTTCTTAATTATTGAGGAATTTCTACATAAAAAATTATTTAACAAGAAAAAATCGATTTTAATTCAAAAATTTGTTTATTTTTAGCATTTTAAACATTCGTCTCATAACAACAAATAAATACAAAATGATCAAAGTTCGGAATAACGTTCAAAATTCTTAATGACCAATATGTGCACCTTGTGGTTGGAAACCATTCTCATCAGCTACATATGAGACACTGTAAACAACACCATCGGGTGCTGTATATTTGTATTGTCCACTAACAGCAATCGATTCCTGTTCACTACCTGGATTGACAACGTGTCCTTGTTCTTGAGCCACTTTGCCATCACTGGTTTCATATCTGAAAAACAACCAAAATTATAATCGCCTTCCAATTGAAGTTTAATAAAAACAATTACGCATAGTTGTAGCCATCTACGCCGATATTGTCATTTTCATAATGCACAACTGTAGCATCTTTAACATGGTCTGGTGATGGTGGAGCAGCTACAGCTACAGCTACAATTACAGCGAAAACAGCAATAGTCTGGAAAATTGATTAATTTTAATGATAAATTATTAATTCAACTCTATTATCACTCTATTACGTTCATCTTGATGATGTGTTGAGGTAAATTTGTGGATTACTGATAATGTTCGTTGTGGACGATCTGATTTTTATACAAATCGATGGGACATTTTTTTTGGGATTTTTTGGATAATAAAAGATGATTTTGTTGAAAAAGATTGAAGATCGCTAGTTAACCTTTATCGTTGGCTAGTTTTTTTTTTGTATTAGCAAAGTAAACTAAAAATAAACAAAAAGTTATGGGAACGGTTTATTTAATTTTTTCGATTTTTTTACAATGAATGATGAGATTTACATCGAATGATTATGCATTTCTTTCATATTACATGAATTTATGTAATATTCGATAATTCTTCACATATTTACTTGTGTAGGATAAATCAACAATCAAATAGTCGATCTTTTATAGCTTTTCCATTAGAAAATGTCACCGCCTTCGGTGCTAATTTTCAATACACGTTGTAAGTCCTAAACGTATCTATTCTAACTTTATGTTGATTTGCCCTACTTTACTCCAAGACAGATTTAAGTGGTCATCCTTACCTTGTTTCCAAAATTCTTTCAGTTGGAATAAGCCGACAATATCGTTTTTACAATAAAATCAACTCAAATAATGGCCTAGAGGTGCCTAGTTATGTTAAAATTAGTAAAATCGAGTTCATTAATAATGGGTATCGATAAATTTCGATAGAAATCGTTTTGGGATGCTGATTATGTAGGCCTTGAGACTGTCTATATCCTTTATTCGATTAAAACAAGTCAAATTTCCAAAAAAATCATATTGAAGATTAGACAGAAGTTACGTAAGCACTTGCTAATCAGCCGTCATTAGATTTAAGTGTAGTCTATCGGTTTACATTCGGAGATTTGCAAAATATTTGGTTGCATACTTTGAAAAATAGTCCAAAGAAGGAGATTACACAGTTTCAAGTGGAGTTTAGCAACACAATTCACATCTCACTCTTTTGTATTGAAAGTTGCTACAGTTGGGCCGTGACTATCTATTGTGCAGATTGTGCTCCGTACCCCGCCACTGAGCGCATAATTAAGAATTAAAGAATAGGAATAAATGTCCTACGAGCTCGAGTGGGTCAAAAGATATTAATTAGCGCCTGTGGTCTGTGACACCCATCTAGTGATAATTTCGGCTAGCTTCTACATAATTTGACATTTGTTTTCATAAAAATACTGTACTCCATTTAACCTTTTTAGAAGCCAAATTTTCATAAAATCTTAGTAAGCATCTACATCATAAAAAGAATGTACCTACCCTTTAAATTTTACGCATCTAGGTCCAAGGATTTGAGTTGGGCGATGAAGAATCAGTCAGTCAGGACATACAGTTTCTAATTTATGTTAACTAGATTAAATCAATTAAAAGACAATACATTTTATAAAACTTTTTATTCAATGGTTTTGTAAATAAATACATGAAAAAAAGTACAAAAAATGATAAAACACTTTAAAAAAAAAGAAACATTGATGTATCTTTGTTGAGTTCTTTATGGATGGCTGTCGAACTGCTTGTTCTTGATGTTGTTTTTATTTAAACGACCATTATCCTGAAATTTTTATGTTTTAGTACAAGTAACTAGAACAATGTGTATGAATATATATCTTATTGACCTTTGTATGCTTCTCTTGTTCTCTAATGGCACCTTTTTCCTTTATTAAACTCTTCTTGGTATGTGATGATATTTGTTTTGCTGCAGGTCTTGTTTTCATTGATGTATCGCTTACATTTTTCTCTTGACGTAAGGGTTTGTTTTCAATTTTTAGTAGTTTTACAGCGTTTGAAGATTGCTGTTTATTGTGTTGTTCACCATTTTGTAACTTTGGTTTCGAGGTCTGAATTACTTTTTTCAGTGATGTGGACTCGGTAGCATTTCTAGATGCAATATTACGTACACCTAATACTTTACGTCCACCCATTGGTTGTTCAATAATTTTCGATTGTTTTCTGACTAA
>JAZBGY010002026.1:2979-14123 GCA_037414755.1 Lydus trimaculatus
AATTTCTGTCCAACACTATTATTATTGTAAAACTATGATTTATTATTTTATTAATTGTTGTAAATTGTGTTTGTGTAATTGTTAAAAAAAAAAAACGGTGAAAATTTGTTGGATATTACAGGCGATTTATATCAAAGACAACCATTACTGCCAAATAATGGAAAAGCACATAAATCATCATCATCATCAACATCATCATCGCATCAAGAATTTTATGAAGATGAAGATGAGGATAATATTATGCCAAATAAACAGAAAAATGATACAAATGGTGTTATTAAAATTAATATGCCACCACCAGCAAGAGAGGAATCTCGATTTAAACGTGAATGGTTTAAGACTTTAATAGGTAATTTGTTTGTTTTTTTTTCTTTCTTTGTAGGTACCTAATTTATTATTTATTTTTGTTGATTTTAGCTGCGATAATTTTATTTTTTAATTTTGTGTTAACACTTACCTCGCTATCATTAGTACATGAACGTGTGCCTGATCGTTCAATATATGGGCCCCTTCCTGATGTGTTCCTTGATAATGTACCTGCCATTGACTGGGCTTTAAATGTTTCAGAATATATTATAATATTTTGTGTAAATTCATGTATTATATCGATGGTCTTTCATAAATACAGGTAAATTATTTATTTATTATTATATTAATTAATTAATTTAATTAAATCAAAATTAACTTTTTAGATCAATAGTATTTAGAAGAATGTTTCTAATAATGTCATTATTATATATGTACCGAGCCATAACAATGTATGTAACAGTTCTACCAGTATCAAGTAAAACATATTATTGTTCACCAAAATCAAATGATACAACACCATTAATAATCGCTCAAAGAGTATTAAATTTAATGTCAGGCTTTGGATTGTCGGTTAATGGTAAACATGTTTATTGTGGTGATTTTATTTATAGTGGGCATACTGTTATTTTAGTACTTAGTTATCTTTTTATTGCTGAATGTAAGTTTGCTGTGTTTTATTCAATTTTTTTCTACTAATATCCCGATTCATTTTCTATTCCTTAAATTAAAATGTACTTTTTATACGAGTAATATAAAATGGGGGGGTCTCCTTTTGGTTTCGCGGCATTTTGGTATACTAGACCAACGAAAGCACCAAGGGATCTACTAATCTCACGAACTGCTTTCTAATTCTAGCTAGTTGGTCTTACATGTCGGGAAAACAAAGCGAGACTAAGGTTCGAAAATCAGTTTTCGAGCCGCAAACTATATTGGGAAAATATTAACTTTAGTAAAGTCGAGTTAAAGGAAGGGAAGCTGAATGGGGGCCTTGTTTGTACACATAAAATTGATTAATTCTTTTCTTTTTGTTTGTTTAGATACACCGAAAAAACTGTATCCATTACATTGGTTATATTGGGCATTAGGTGTAATTGGTGTAATTATGTTGGAATTATCACATGGTCATTATAGTGTTGATGTTATTATTGCATATTTTATTACAACTCGGATATTTTGGACGTATCATACTTTAGCTAATAATGCAACATTAAAGGTATATAATAAATGTTTTATTAATAAATTTATTGTTGATTTTGATTTTGATTTTGATTTGTTTTATAGCAACATACGCCGAATAACTTGCTAGGTAGAGAATGGTGGTTTTGTATATTTTTATATTTTGAACGTAACGTTTGTGGTCCAGTGCCAAGACAATTTGATTGGCCATTTCCATGGCCACGACGTTTCCAATCAAAAAGTAGAGATAGTTAGTGCAGTGTTGTTGTTGTTATTAAAATAATAATAATAATAAGTGTAATTATTAAAATGACTAAAATTTATTGTTATATTATATACTATATATGTGATAAATCAATAAAAAATATCTGGAAATATTGTAGGAAATTTGTTAGAGGAGAATTGTGTGTAAAACGCCTTAAAATTTTTTGAATGACTTGGCCTTTATACTACTATATCTTTACTATAAATTTGTATTTATATTATTATTATTATTATGTACAATAAGTACAAAGATGTTAAGTTGCGGTTACGTTAATAGCATTTTATTTATTAGTGTGTTGGGCAGAATGTTTTTCTAGATTTTCAGTTTTCTTCTATTGTATGCACTTTTTATTTAATTTCTAATAAGAAAATCACACTTGTGGTTGTGCCAATTGTATCGATTTCAAATTAATTTGCCGCATTTTAATACGAAATTCCAAAATTAGTTTTTAATGTTCAAAAAAAAAATACTCGAATTTGGCTTGTTTTTTTTTATATACAAAACATGATGCTTTTGTAAAATTGTACTATCATCATTATCAAGGAATTGGTGTTTTTTAATTAATTGTGATAGCGATCTTTATATTTGAAAAAAAAACAACAAAAATTAAGCTTCTTGAGATCTGTTTAGATACTTTGTATTTTTATTATAATTTTTTTGTAAACTCCACTAATAACCAAAAATATCTTGCCTATTTGCCTTATTATTATTATTGTAATATTATCATCGTTAATACAATTTTATTGTTTTCTAATAACAACGTACAAACTGATTATTATTATTTGTTTTTTTTGTCTATAAACAAAAATCATTGTATATAAACAACTCAGCTTTAACTTGTGATGATAATTTGTAAAATTACAAGAAAAATATATCGATGTTAGTTTCATAAATACATTGTTATAAAATTAATAAAAATTTATCATATTTTAGATTATCAAAATTTTATTTTTCTCCAAGATTTTTGCACAATCGTTGGCTCTCTTGTCTACAATTTTTTGTTTGTGTCTTATCAATATCGACATTATGACATTATAATTTTATTTCCAGTATAAACATGGCATCATCAGACTACAATTCATCAGGTAAAAACTCACCCGTATTTCAACACAATTCTGTTGATGATTGTTTTATTGTGTAGATGAACAAGCCACAACAACACAAGATGAATTGACACGATCTGTATTATTTGAATCGTATACCCGTGAAATTCTACCAAGTATACAATTAAATGGTTTGTATTTTCTAACATTTCGTCCTGATAAAATCAAATTTTGTTTTATACCGAATGAAATAACGAATTTAGTTAATCGTCATGTTAGATATTACATGTCTATACGTTATTGGAATAATAGATATTGGCGTTTACGTCGGCATACATGTCCGATAGATTGCCGTTGGAAGATTTACAAATTATTCTACAATGATTATTTTTATCAAATCACTGATGATAATATTATCTCATTATTGAGGAGAATCCACAAAATCTTGATCGATTGGTGCCAGAAACAAGAAGAATTTCGATTAAACAAATATGAAGTAAGTGGTTGGTGTATGATGCAATTTAATTCTAAAGTTTATCTTTTAAGAGATATGTAGAAGGTGTGTTGGATGAAATCGAACTGGACTGTGATGATTTAGAGTTTTTTTTCGATCCGGATCATAGACGAGAGATTTGTGAGAAACGTGAGCGGATTTGGCAACGCATGTTGGCACCTACTTGACCAAAACGGAGGAGAATTAATAGAAAACAACAATAATCTACTATATTATTATTATTTATATTTGTTATTGTTTACTAATTATTAAATCTTTAATATAATCAACAATTGTTTCTATTTCAGCCATAGCACCAGGTCCTGTATCGCCACAAATTAATTTCTTTTCAATTACCGGTATTTGTAGATAACCCCATGATGATAATGCATCGATTTGTGTCTGTGTTATGGGATGTTGGTACATTTTCGTATTCATTGCCGGACAGAAGATTAACGTTTTCTTTAAATCCCAAGCTCTAACCACACACGTTAACAGATTATCACACAATCCCTAAAAACGTATTATTATTGTAAAATTGTGTTTTGAAAAAAAATTCGATTTACATTAGAAATTTTGGCTAATGTATTAGCGTCTAATGGTGCAATTAGGAAGATATCCGCCCATTTGCTTAATTCAATATGTAAGACTGGATCACCACGATCCGACCATACAGCCCATTCATCGAAATTTTCATACAATTCTATTGTTTTTGGTAAATCGTTTTGATTGAAGAAATGTTTAGCGTGGTCGGTGACAACAATACGAATCTACAAATTTTGAAAATGTCATAAAACTACCCTCATATTGCAACAAACTTACATTAATATTTGCTATAGTTTTTGATAGTTTCTCTAATAAAATTGGTAGTTTTATTGTGGCAACACTACCAGTACATCCGACTAAAATATTAACCATTTTGTTGATATTTCAAAAACCTAATTTTGACCAATCCTCTTTTGCCATTAAATTGTTTTTCATACGACAATCTAAATATTCACGTGCTTCTTCACGACACAACGAATTATCGTTATCGTTCTTATTCAAACATTTCATGTATTTTATCATCAATTTGCGGCAAACACCTTGATGGTCCAATGGAAAACTACCCTTATCTGGTGGTGTAGGCTGGAAAATCTTTTGGCCAAATGTCATAGACGACATGGACTTTGATTTTCTATAAATTACGCTTTCTCAACTAAAAAACAAAAAATTGAAAAACATTTCCCAACTACCAAAAATTTGAGGTTAAATTTCAATTTTGACAGAACTGACATTTATTATTTTACGCTAAAAATAGCTCAAAATTTGAAATGAAATTATAATAAAAATTTGAAAGTATTTTTTATTATTATCGCCACATATTTTTGATTATCACAAAGATAATCTAAGTGACGCTATAATTATCGTTAGATAATTAACTTTAATGGTTATTTAATGTTATGTAATTGCGCTATAATTAGCTAGCCATAACCTGCTTTCACCACGACGATTTTCGATAGGATTTCTTTCAGAAATGTGTCAGAATGTGATTTGTTGTTGTAATAATTTATTTAAAACTGAAAGACAGTCACGACAAATTGCTGCTTTTAAACCATGCAAATTTATTGTAATTAAAAATGTCAATGTGTACAATTGGTATCCTAATAATTGGCGGTGATCAATTATCGTTAAATGTAGTTAAATTTTTTCAAGACGAATTAGAAAAACTCGATTATAATGTAGCAAAAATTACAATATTAAGTGATAATAGTAGAAATAGAAGCTTTATAATTGATGAAATCGATTTGATGGTGAAACAATATGATATTGTCATCATTATAGGTGGTATAGGATTGAAAATTATCGAAGAAATCACTAATAATGAACAAGTTATCAAGAAGATTGATTGTGACGACGTGGGTCCGTTGTACTATTTCCAAAGGATTTTCCTATTATCAGAAGACTGTTACGAGGGCACCTTTCATCATTTATTAAAACCATGTCTAATTCAATACAGAAAAGATCCAATCTTCAAAAAAACCTATCAGATTTTGTTGAATGGAAACTCGCAGACTATCCGTGATATTGATACTTTAGGAAATGGATGTGTTTGTATTAAAACGAATAAAATCGAAAATTCTGTGATTAATGTTGAATTATCGACCAGGAAATTGCAAGATTTGATTGAATTTGAAAAGAAATTTAAACGAAATTATAAAATCGATGGTGTTATCGACTTCTATCTACCATGGCAAGAGATTTATGCCACCTGTGACACACATATCCAACAATCTATTAGAGTAAGGTTTGATTTTTAAACGAATTTTTGAAAAATAATTGTTCTGTTTTTAGACTATTGAGGATTGTTTGAGCCAATACGGTCCTGAAAATATCTTCTTATGTTTCAATGGTGGTAAAGACTGTACTGTATTGCTCCATTTAATTCATGTTGTTTTAAAGAAGAATTACTCGAATTTTAAACAAAAATTATTATGTATGTACGTACAAAGTCAATATCCATTCCAACAACAAGACGAATTTATCCAACAATGTGAGAATTATTACAATTTACAAGTGATAACAATACAAGCAACGATAAAGCACGCTTTACAACAAGTTTTAGAACAATTTCCAAATCTAAAAGCATGTTTTATGGGTACACGACGTACAGATCCATTCTCACAACATTTAAATACTTTTCAAGTATAAATTTTTTTTCTGATTGTTGTTAAATATATTATTGATAATAATTTTGTGATTTAGGCGACCGATCCTGATTGGCCCCAAGTGATCCGTGTTAGTCCACTATTAGAATGGCATTATTCCGATATATGGGATTATTTGCTATATTTTAAAGTACCTTATTGTATATTGTACGATATGGGTTTTACGTCGTTAGGAAATCGTAAAAATACAATAAGAAATCCATCCTTAATCTATCATAATGTTGTGGAAAAGACAGAAACTTATTTGCCGGCATATAAATTACTTATAGAAACCAAAGAGAGAAATGGTAGAGATGGAAAATGATTTTTAATTTATTATTGTGTGGTCACTAAATCATTGTTTTGTTAGATTGTTGTTATTTTGCACCAAAATTAATAAATTTTTAGTGAAATTTAATTGTTTTGTTATTCACTAGATGGCGCTATTGCTATAGTTGACAATTGACATTATAAATTTGAGGTTACAATAATATAAACATTGTTATTGTTTGCCAAAATTTATTGAAATGCTACCGGGTATTGGTGTATTCGGTACAGGTCCTGTTGTTAAAGTCCTCGTACCGATATTACGTGAGAATGGCTTTAAAATTGAAGCAATTTGGAGTCGTACAATACAGAATGCTTATGAAATATCAAAAGAATTGAATATACCGTTTTATACAAATAAAATTGATGATGTATTGTTACGTAAAGATGTTGATTTGATATTTGTATTATGTTCACCAAATTTACATGCACAAATTTGTGTAAAAGCTTTAGGTATTGGTAAACATATTGTATGTGATAAACCGGGTGGTCTGAATCAATGTGATGCATTAAAAATGGTAAAAGCTGGCCAATATTATCCAACATTGATATCATTAATCAATCATCCATTCCGTTTTCTACCTGCATTCATACAAATGAAGAAAGCAATAAAAGACAATTATTTACAAACACCAATCACATTGATTGATATTAAAATACAAACGAATTGTTTATTTGTAGATGATGATTGTTTTAATTGGAAATGTGATGATTTGATGGGTGGTGGTTGTTTGAATTTGATCGGTAGTCATGTTGTTGATTTAATTACATTTTTAACAAATCAAAAAGCAACAAGAGTACACGGTGTAATACGGACATTCACAAAAACCACAAATAATATAAACGGTATACGTTACATATCAGCACCGGATTTTTGTACATTCCAAATGGAATTAACCAACAATATATTAGTGACTGTATTAATCAACAGTCATAACATGGTGAATACATTCCAACAAGAAGTCATGATTTGTAGCACTAATGGCCATCTGATTGTACGTGGTGGTGATCTATTCGGACGACACTGTAGTAGTAGTAGTAGTAATAGTAATAACAACAACAACAACAATAAAGGTAGCGAAGAAGTATTGTATTTAGATGTGGAAGATTTAACAAATAGCACAGTACCGAATACGATATTACCGAAACCGTTTATAAAAGGTGTGTGTAAGATGGTGAGTGCGTTAAGGGAAGCTTTTCTACCAGTTAAAGAGAAAGCCGGTTGGATTAAAGAGCCAGTATGTACGGCAGCTAATTTCGAAGACAGTCTATATGTACAGGCTGTATTGAATGCAATAAGGAAATCATCAAATAATCGACAATGGGTTAAAGTTGATATTATGACCGAACAGCCGGATACGAATGCTCTATTAAGTGCTGCTGTTCGCCGGACAGCTATTTCAATGTCTTAAAATAATTTTTTTTATATTGTTGCTATTATTATTTTCTAAGTATAAGAATAAGAATTATGTGTGTGTAATTTAATAAACGAAAATTCGTCGCATTGTCCTTGATTAATGTTTTTTTTTTCCGAAATCCGTATTTTTCAGCAGTCCCTTAATCCAATTTTTCTATCATTTAATGACATTAAATAGATTAAGGTCGTGGTCTCTTATTCAATTAAAACACTGATATAAACCGCACTTCTATATCAGATTGATTGTCAGTGTTGTGTTGAACTATGCATTTCAATCAACTGAAATGGAGTCACACAATTCGACCAATATTGGTCCGCTATTTCAAGCAAGGTAAGTTAAACAAACACCGATTATTGTTTAAATAATAACAATTTTTTTAGAGTACTTGATATGATGGATAATCGTCATAAATTAGCATGGAATGTACCACCAGAAGAACTAGTCCATATACCGACACATTGGCTTGCATATCCAGAACCGGCAGAATCAATGCATTTTCTACTTGGTCTAGTTTATATCGGATTTTTTCTTATGGCAACAATAGGAAATGGTTTAGTTATATGGATATTTACAACGTACATTGCTGGCTACAATAAATAACGAATTTTTCTTTTTTAAAATTGTGTTTTGTTAATTTTTATAGATCGAAAAGTTTGCGTACAGCCTCAAATATGTTTGTTGTTAATTTAGCACTATGTGATTTTATGATGATGTTAAAAACACCAATATTTATCTACAATTCATTCTATCGTGGTTATGCATTAGGTCATATCGGTTGTCAAATTTTCGCATTAATGGGTTCATTATCTGGTATTGCTGCTGGTATGACAAATGCTTGTATAGCTTATGATCGTTATGCGACAATTACACGACCATTTGATGGTAAAGTAACAAAAATTAAAGCATTGTTGTTAATTATAGCTGTATGGTTGTATACAATGCCATGGTCTTTTCTGCCATTATTCGAGATATGGGGTCGATATGTACCTGAAGGTTTTCTCACATCTTGCTCATTCGATTACCTAACAGATACATTCGATAATCGTGTATTTGTTACGGCTATCTCTATATGTTCTTATTTTATACCAATGACGATGATTATATATTTTTATAGTCAGATTGTCAGTAAAGTCTTCTCACATGAGAAATTATTAAGGGAACAAGCAAAGAAAATGAATGTTGAATCATTACGTAGCAATCAAAATCAAAATAGTCAATCAGCTGAGATACGTATAGCGAAAGCCGCTATAACTGTATGCTTCTTATATGTTGCATCATGGACACCGTATGCTTGTTTAGCATTAATTGGTGCATACGGTGATCAGCGACTTTTAACACCTGCTGTTACAATGATACCAGCATGTGCGTGTAAATTGGTCGCATGTATTGATCCATACGTGTACGCAATCAGTCATCCCAAATACAGGTAATATCATATACATATAAATTTTACACATTCATATTATGATTTCGATTTCTATTTATAGGCTTGAATTACAAAAACGTTTACCATGGTTGGCGATTCAAGAAAAAGAAATTAGTGATACACAATCGACGACAACGGAAGGTTCGAATGCTGCTCAAACAACGACAACAACGACAACAACTTAATCATATGTTTTTGTGGTAATATAATGACTTCGGCTATGATTCCAGGTTAATTCTTCTTAAATGTAAACAATCACCTGTTTTTTTTTTTGAAGTTTGTTTAGACCGAAAAGGACAAATTAATAAATAAAAAACAATTCCCGATTATCATTCAGGCGATTTTAATTTTTTTAAATACAAAACCAATTTAGCACCATGAACATTAATACAATAAGGGCGGAATGGACCTAAAAAGACAAGAAACAAAGCCAGAAAACAAATAACAATAAATTTAATTTTAAGCCCGAGTTTCTATCAGATAGAAAATTACAAAAAACAGTGCAGATACTCAGCAGCCCGTCACGAGTTTTTCGTCTACTAAAAATATACGAATCTAGGTGTTCTTAGATCTTTGGGCACCAATGTGCCACAATTCATGTGGCCGTCAGCTTAAATCAAAGAACAGTTTGTTCTAAGTCCGTGAGTGCTTTAACCTATAGGTAGGGTCGCCAGGGCTTATAATAGATAGATGGTTTTCAAAAAATACATGTAAAAAAGGTACAATTCATTTAATTGACTTATTAGACAAAGGGAGCCCTCTGGCTATTGGGGAATCTAACAACCTAGCCAGTCCACCACTGCATTAGAGTATTAGACGACTCTGCTATGTTATGTTACGTTACGATATAGTTAAAAGCCAGTCACGTAATGTTTTACATAAAGTCTTAGCTACTTTAGAATTGCATATTTATGATGACTTAAGCGAAATTTGCATAAAATGGTGGATGCGCCGTTTGTGTATCAATTCTAATGTTTCTCAAAATCATCTCTCTAGGGCTTAAGCAATGAATAAATATTAAGTGGACATACAATAATTATTAACAGAACAATATTACTAACGTTTTTACTTATGTTATACAATATGATTTACAAATGAACATGGTTTAAATCGGCTTAGAATTTCCTGTTAATCCAACATAACTTTTCAAGCTTTGAAAGGTTTCTTTCTTTTTATCACAAACTGTGATTGATTATGTGTTTCTATATATGGATTTAACTTGTGATATAATAAGGAATTAGAACGCAATAAGTATATTTTTATCAGTAAACATCTACCAGTAAATTATACTTTTATGGTAACAATATTAATAAACACCTTATGACGCATGGGCAAAACCCTTGATAGTGGAATTAATCAATGCAGCTAAACTGTCTTGTTCGCTCTACCTTATGTTTTTCACGTACACACATTATGCATAAATACAATTATGGTAAATACATTGAAATTGGATAATAAGCTATTAATAAATCTATAATTAGACATTTTATTACTTGTATCCCGTTTATTTTTTCGACCAAATCTACCGACTACCTCTAACCAGATTGACCTGCATATTACAGAAAAAATTCCCACTTTATGTTATTTATAAACATTTATACATGTATATAGATCAGAAATATCTATATATATACGTCTATTGTGTATTATATGGGCGATTATATACGATTTTTTCCTGTAGATCTAAACATAGTACCTGCCGTCTGGTCTAGGTGAATGTTTAAATTTAATTTTGGCGCACGTTCTATTATAAATTTTGACCGTATGGTGGCGCGCTTGCGCAACAATAATGGCGTTTTGTTTGGTGTATTTCTATTAAATTGCAGTGTTGTTGGTGTTTTTGATTATTTATTTAAAAACTAATAATAAATAAACGAAGAGGGTTATTTAATTGTTTTTATTTAATATTTTGCCAGGGCTGTAATGAAACAGATTCAATGTTTCAGTCGTTTAAAATTCAACACTAAAGGTTCATACAAATTCTGATTGTTGTTATTTAT
>JAZBGY010002027.1:0-14118 GCA_037414755.1 Lydus trimaculatus
CATATATAAAAATGAACATTTAAATTGAACAATAAAATCAAATTACGACATATATATACGTATTGTGAAATGTCTGTGTTTTATAGGTTATAATAATTGCAAAAAAAAAAAATGGACACGAGGGATTCTTTGCGACAGGAAGTCCGACAATTATTGTTGGATTCCCTTCAACCAGGGGCACTTCGTGTAACTGGTACACGGTTAAAAGCATTACAAGCTCTTGATGGTAAAACAACAATAAAACTATAACCTTAAAACATAATTACTATTCACCAATAATAATTTTAGAATATCCATTGATTTTAATCGATATAATAAAAAGTGAGAATGAAAATCTACTAGTCAAAACAATGTCTGCTACACAATTAAAAACATTCACAGCAAATATAACAACTGGTACTGTTGTTACCAATAATTATGGTTTAAAAGAGAATATATCATTGATATTAGTTGATCTATTATCATGTGAAAATCGTGGATTAATTGAATTATTATCAGCAGCATTAGGCAATCTAATTATTGGTGAATATCCAACATTATTCAATTCAATTGCAAATAAATTAATGGCATTATTATTGAGTGGTAATCATTACGAAATACGTGGTGCTCTAATATTTATGCATGATTTCTCTAAAGATAATGAAGATTTTTGTTCAATACACGATTATTTTACAACTGATTTCCTAGAGCCTCTTATCAATATATTACAAAATCAAGTATTATATATTTTTTGATATACACTGTTGGTTTCTCTAATGTGAACATTGGAAAGAAGACCAGCCACCATCTACTGTGGGGTTTCGCATAAATTAGAACGGGATAAAGAGATGATAAACAGTCAGGTGTGCATAAATTCGACCCACCCTAAACCGGGATCAGACGACTGGGGTACTTGGCCAGTACACCAATATTGGTGGTTGTCCAATGGTTTGACCATTGACAATTATATGTACAACTCAAGTATAGACTTGCCTTGTTGATCCCTTTGACTTGTGTCATTTTTAACGACAAACGATGGAAAACTGTCCAGTACTAACCAGTGGCAAATAATTGTACAAGTAATCCACTCACACAGTATGGCAAGTTTAAGCCATTTACAAATACTGACCAAGTACAGGGTGTCTTATTTTCGATGGTATTTAAGCAGTGATCGGAGAAAATAACTGATGGCACATTCTCGAGCTACTTTTTTATGACTAATCAAATGGTGGAATCAGATTCTCGCGATGTTCTGTTGTTTTTGAGTGATTAAAGTTTTTTGACTTTTCCATTATTTTGAAGATGCTCTGTATTTTGCATACTTTTAAAAAAATTGGAAAAATTCCCATTGTTTCTGATGCGCAGATTTTATCTGTTTTATCTATTTTAGAGTAAGCTTTACCATTTTCCAGATACGACACAAACTTGTATTTTTTTAAATGGGAACCATAGGTAATTTTTAGCTTTTTTTTTGTGATTCCAAATATATATAGTTTTCTATAGTTATTTTCAATAATATGAGCATTTTTTTTTAAAAAATCGGATATTACAGGTAAAAATTGAAAAACTGTACATAAAATAAACGTAGAGTGCTATGAAACAATTGTTTCTACGACTTGTCAAATGATTATTAATTTCGATTTTTTGCAATAATTATTGCATTTTGACACAAAATTTATGAAACATATTTGTTATAAAGCTTTTCTAGATAGTTCGTCTGTGGATCCGAAGATAAAAACCCCGTAATCCAAAAGAATAAGCAAAATCAATGATTACTTGACAATTTGAAATAGCAATTGTTTCATAGCACCCTACGTTCATTTCAAATAAAGCTGTATCATTTTTACCTGTAGGATTTGCTTTTCTGTAGTGACTTTTGCTGTTGAAAATAACTATAGCAAACCATATACAGGGTTGGTGGCTCAAGTGTCGCAGTGATTCGAGATCTGCATGTGTAGAAAAGGGACAGAAATGAAAATTTTAAGAAGTTGTACTGCTTTTTTGAGTGCCCCAAGGTACTACTGAGGTGTCACCGTATACGTTCTTAAAACTTTTATTTCTGTCCCTTCTCTACAAAATGTTCGATCTCGAATCACTGCGACACTTGAGCCACCAACCCTGTATTTTCGGAATCAGAACAAAATAGGAAATCTAATGAACTATAAATTAAGTCTAGTTACCATTTAAAAAAATACAAGTTTGTGTTGTATCTGAAAAACGATAAAACTTACACTAAAATAAATAAGACAGATAAAATCTGCATTAAAAACTATATCAGAAGCAATGAGAAAAGTATGCCAGATACAGAGCATCTTCAAAATAGTGGAAAAATCAAGAAAGTTGAATAACTCGAAAACAGAATAAAAGTGCGAAAATCTAACGACACCATCTGATTAGTCATAAAAAAGGAGCACGAGAATGTGCCATCAGTTATTTTGTCCGATCACTGCTTATAGGAGTTTTACCTTAAATACCACCGAAAATTGACCACCTGTACACATCGTGCGATCGTCTGTGTTTGTACAATGGCCCATGAGCTGGTGCACTTGCCAAGTATACAAGTCGTCTGATCCCGCCTTCAATCTTCACAGCCTCTTCCATTTTTATCATGCTTATAATGTAACATTTGCGACCAAATTTATTAGATAATGATCGAACTACATCTATATTATTGGTATTTTTTCTAATATTCACATTAGAACAACCAACACTGTATTTAGAAAAACAATATATAAAAATGTTTATGTTTTAGTTGTTACCATTAGAAATAAAAATTCTAACAATACGTCCAATGATGCAAATATTAATAAGTTGTCGTAATAATTCAACAATATTCCAAACAACATCATCACGTTTATGTGGTATATTTTGTAAATATTTAAGTGAACCATATAATTTAACAAATAATTTTTATTTAAAAAGTGAATTAGTATCAGAAATTTTACATTTACTTAATACCGTTGATAATGCAACAAATTTTGTTACAAATTGTTTACCATCAATTGGACAATTAATGTCAAATTGTTGTACTGAATTAAAAGAAATAATGATTAGAAATAATAGTATACCAAAAGATGATGGTGAACAAGAACCAGAAAATTTTCCACAATTAATTAAAAATATGTTACAATTAATAAAAGATATATTATTAAAACCAAATTATACAAATTTAATTATGAATAGTTTAAGTGAATTCATTTATTTATTATTTATATTAATGGCAGCTTATAGTAATATTGAAGATGATTTATTTGATGAATGTTGTTTAAAAAAAGAAACAGATCCATCATATTGGTCAACAATGCGTGGAACTTGTGCACAAATACTCATGGTATTTTTATTTAATTTATAACAAAAAAAAAAACAATTATTTATTTATTTATTTATTAGACATTTATGGATAAATGCGATGATTGTTTATTACTTCAAGTATTTCAAAATGTAACCCAACGACATATGAATGAAATAAATATAGCAAGATCAAATCAAAATTTAAATGATTGTTCATATAAAATATTAGAAGCAATAATGTATAGTTTTGGTTTATTTGCTGATGTTTATATTGAACCAAGTATACAATTTCGTAATGTTGTTGAATATTGGTCAACATTATTTTTAAATACTGAAACAAATTGGCTTGTTATTGCTAGATTATTATGGTTAGGTAGTAAATATAGTCGTATGTTAACAGAAACATTACTTAATCAACATTTATCAGCAATACTAATTAATTATACAACAACTATTAAAGGATTACGTATAGCTTGTATTGAGTAAGTTATTATTATTTATTTGATTTAATTAATTATTGATTAAATTGTATTTTTAGTGCCCTCGGTAATCATTTATCAACAATCGAATATCATCCACATAAAACTATTTTTATATCGATGAATCAACAAATTATTGATCGTTTATTAACATTATCTATACGTAGTAGTTCTAATATTGCATTTGCTGAATTACAATCACTCGCCTATTTTTATGAGGTAATTGATTTCTATATCTATGACGTATTTTAGTTACTTATGGAGATTATATGTAGCCTTAACTAGCTATTGTATGATACGCAATATGAATGGTAGAAAAAATCCAGTAATTTTCTATAAAATTGTCCGTTCTTGTACTGAAATCCGCTTATTATGATCATTTTGGGATTTCCGGGTTCTTTGTATACTACTGATATTAGACAGTGGATTAAAAAAATCATCAGTTGTATTACGTTGACTCATTCTTAAAGTTTGTGGATAACCTTCCTTTATGTTCAAGGAACATAAGACTTATTTTGCTTTGCTACACAATCAAATTGTCCCTTTTGTGCATGGAAGGTTGATTTACGTGGCAAAATCGTCTTTAAATAGAGATTTTTGAAGGGAAATTTGACCGGATCGCAAATAGACAAATTTCTATGTTTTTGTTTTGATTCTGCCATTATTTAAAACAGTGGTCGATCCTAGAACCGAATCAAATAATTGTATAAAACATGTACAGTAGATGTTCGTTTAATCAACTACTACGAGATCAAGCATCTATCGGATTATGGAAGAAGTCGTATAATATAGAGAGAAATTTAATCTTTATGTCATAGTTTAAAGCGACATTTCCAGGTATATTACATCATTTAATAGTACATTTGAAAATTTTGGTATTTACGTAAGAAAAGAGTTTTGTATAATCCGAAATTCGCTTAAACACGTCTTTGCTGTATTAAATGAAAAATCACTTTTTACGAACATTTTTGGAGGCCCCTTTGGGGGTGGACAATCTCCGATCTTTGGAAGCTCGCGAGCATTTTCAAAACACTATGACTTATGTTTTCTCGTGAAGAATCGATATTTCGTTTCAGTTGTAGATCCTTCATCCGATTTCAAAAATTTGTGGTTCTTATGTAACGTTATGTGACGCTAATTTTAACAAATTCAGTAGTTGATGGTCATATAGCCACGTACCATCAAATTTAACCTTATCCAACTGGATTCCATAGTAAAGTTGTATAATAAATAGATAGATTATTATTGTTTAACACAATAATATAGTAACGGTAGATTAGATTAAATTATAGGAGTCGTTTGGCCTCTTTAGACTTGCTGAACTACGACCACACCTGACCTATTCTTCTTAACCCTCCATCTATTGATATCCTTTTAGCAAAGCTAACTATCTCTCTGGGAGACCTCTACACTACTTCAGCAGGTGATAGAGTTCGGCTGCCTAATTTGGTGAGTCTCCTCATGTGAGCTAAGGCGTCACATTTGCATAATTGGTTCGTAGGTTTAATTGTCTGGATCCACATAGTCTGCATCTCTCACTATCTGCTTTGCCCAGTTTTTTGAGATAGTATCTCATTGGGCACTGCCTTGTTAAAAGTCCTGTTACAAGTCTTAGTTTGTTCCTACTTAGGTTGAGAAGCTTTCTAGCATTCTGGGGCAAATAGTCAAATTTGCTGCTAGCCCACAGAAAAGCTCCAGGCCTATGCGTGTTCTTGCAAGATCATCGGCTTTAGTAAGGTTACTATGTAAACGCTCATTTTCTCCGAAAGTAGCAAAAATACGTTTAGAATATACTAACTATGCAGTATAATAATAATAGTAATAATAATAAAAATTTTAGTGTATAAAATTCGATAATAAATTAACACCACATCATATATTTCAAATATTAACAAGTGCATTTTTTACATATACATCTGATAGTTCAGTAATAGAACAAGTAAAATTTCTATTAAGTAAAATTGTTATTAATCAAAATCATATAACATGGATAAAAACAAATATATTTCCATTTGCAATAAAATGTATACATAATGATTTAAGAGAACGTGGATTTGATATATTAAATACAATGTTTACATATTTTCCTGAATGTATTGATGATGCATTATGTCATGAATCATTTTTTCTAATACATGAATCTGTACAATCATCTGATGATAATGGTATTATTGAAGTAAGTTTAAAAAAAAAAAAAATTGAAAAATTTAATAAAATTTTATTAATTATTTATATAATTTTATAGAGAGCTATAACTGTATTATGTACAATGATATTAAAATATAAAGAACAATTTAGAAATATACGTACTGATGGTGGTAATATATTATCATCATATATAAAAAATATAATATCAAATATATTAGAACCATCACGTTCAAAAGAAATTGAATGTCCAATTAATTTTAGTAGATTTACAATATTAACAATAATGTCATTTACTGAATTCAATGATGAACATCAATCATTATTAAAAGGGCTATTAAGTGCCTTACAACATAGCAATAGAATACAAAAAGATAAAATATATTGTTGTATAATATTATATTTATTTTATTGGAAAGAACAACAAACAATGAGTTTTTTATTAAATGTACCAGGTCCAGATGGACGTAGTGCACTATCATATTTTCTAAATAAATTCCAATGGATTACTGTTGAAACTTGGCATAAATTCGAATTAAACACAATGTAAATATTTAGTAATTATTATACAGGATTGGGCAACAAAACTGGAAACGATCAAATATCTATGGATGTGGTAAAGCTTAAAATATGAATTTTTGCAGATTGTAGTTTTTAGTTATGATCCATTGATTTGGAATATATTTTTTTTGTAAACTTAGCGCTTCCGGTTCAACCGGAAATAGTAATTTGACTATAGTACATTGTTTCCCTATATCTAAAATCGACCGGTAGATATTTCATTCTTTTGATTTTCAAAAATATCTCAAATCTGAAGTAGTTCTAAGAGTATTATCTCACCTTATCTTATTTAGTTCATAAAAAAGGGCATTAAGTGCATTTTTTCATCAAGTAACTAACTTACTCGGAAATGAAATTAATTTATAGTTAGGTATAGGGAACTCTAATGTAGGATAGTCAAGATTAATGTGTAAAGTTGAAAAATGCATAAAAAATATAGCATTCCACGTTGCGGGGCTACTTCCGGTCGAACTGTAGTGAACATTTTATGTAAAAATTCATATTTTTAGTTTTAACACATTTGCGATATTTGACTGTTCCCAGACTTTTGTCCAACTCTGTATATTAAAAATAATACTAATAATTGTAGCATAATGGGTATATGTAATATGATCCAATATGCAGCTACCAAGCATGATAACACTATGAATACATTTAATGTTCTTGAATTAGAGTACAATATTCAATGTACTGGTTTAGAGAAATTATTTTTGTGCCTTGTTAGATATTTTTTACGTGAGAAAAATGTGAGTATAAACAAATAATTTATAATAAATTGTTTAATGTTTATTATTATTATTATTATTTTATAGATTATCCAACGTTGGGAAGATGAGCATTTATTAGAAGAACAAATATTAATAAAAGACAATCTATTTTGTAACATAAATATCCGTGCACATATCAAATCAATATTAGAAAATTGTAAAGCTTCTGTAGCTTATTCTAATGCTGTGAAAATCTATATTGATAATAATGGTACAGATTATTTTGAATTAGTTAAACATGGTATTAAACCAAATAATTTAAATTAATTTTGTTTTGTGATTTAATTAGTAATTAGTACTCATTTTTTTCTGTAATAATATTAATTTCATTATTAGTTTTATGTATGTACTTAAGACTGATGTTCAGAGACATAAATACTGAGACAAGTCTCAAAAAAAAAAAAATCCAGGAATGTGTGATTTTCTACCTGTATAAGCGTGTTTTTAAGACCTGTCTAGACGTATATGTCTCTAATTACTTAAAAGTTTATATTTTTGTTAATGTTTTTCAAATTTTTTAAATAAACAAATACAAAACAACAGTGTCTTTATCACAATTATAATTACAATTTGTTTTTTTTTATGTAAATATTTGGTTTTTGTTTCTATAGAATACAAGCTGCTGTTATCAATATCAAATATATTCTCGAACAATACATTAAACAGACTAGATGATTATTAATGTGAATAATTGATTGGTTTTCTGAACATGCCATTTAAAAAATGGTATATATTCGGATGGTTATACTGGTACTCAGAAAGCGTCATGTTCCACACCGAGTTCTGCAAGAAAAAACCCCATTGGTGTACGTTTTAAGCCCAAATTCTCCACTTTATTAACGATTTTATTTTTGATATTCCGCAATCTCAATGAAGCATGAACGAATGTCGCTACAAATTCAAATCAATAAATAACATTATTGTCGTTTTATTAATTGTTTATATTTACCGCAAATTGGTAGAAGAATTCCAAAGATAAATACCAAAAGAGATTTGAACATATAGGCAACAAAATAGCCACCAGCTAAAATCAATAGTATTGAAATGATTGGGTGTTTTCTCTTGAATTCAGCAGCAACATAACGTTCATTTGTAACATAAAAGAATACCATAAACAGGACTGCTGTTACCAAAAAACCACAAGTCATTTTAACTGGATGAATTATACTAAAACAAACAAAATAAAATATTGATAATAATAGTTACAATCAGAAAATTAATAACAATAGCCTTACCCAACTATTATAAATATAATTAGAGATGTTAAAAAATAATTTGATTGATAATAGAGTAAATTGCTAGCAACACGATTACCCCATTTTTCTAAATCCTGAATATTTGGTATTTGAAATCTTGCTGATTCTAATAAAAAATCATCTAAACTCCTTAATGGGGCTATTTCAAAACCCGACGATTTACTCATTTTGCCACTTTTATTTTATCTTAGAAAATTGATTAAATTGTTCTTATTGCTACGTAATTTATATTTATATCAATGATTTATATCGCATATCTGTCAATAACAGTGTTGCACTTGTTATAATGTTCGAGTTACTGTTCGAGTGCTCGTTTATGTGGATCTTGCTCTAAACAAGCTTATCAAACATGTTCAAATTTGAATATTAATTACGATGCTACTGCCTTAATTAATAACAATATCGATCTTTTTCAGATAGGTATAACCAATATTGTTAAATTTATTAAAAACCTAAATGTGTGATACTGAAAAAGAGATCTAACTGATAAGCCCAAATTCGTTTGAAGTTATGCAGCCAATTAAGCGTTTAAATAGCGTGCATTTGACTTCCAATGCAGAAGTTTGAAAATGATGCGCATATTATACAGTGCCGGATTAACCATTATAGGCAGAATAGGTGGCAGCCTATGGGTCCCATGCCTTTTAGGTGCTCCTAATTTGATCTTGTAGGAAAATTACAGTCAAACTTTCATATTTTTTTCGAAAGATAGTGGTGCACAATTTTTACCCCTATCGTCCCTTTATTTGTCACTGGTTCCCACATGCAGTAGTTGTGGTCGTTATGGATAGCAGTTGCGTTATTTAATAATAATAAAAAGTAAATACTTTTCCTCCACAATTGACTAAAATGAATAAAAGAACAACAAGTTAAATGATTCGACATTTTCAGAAAATTTTGAATTAAGGTTTTACGGTTGCAATGGATTCTCTGTGGAAGGGTGAGTGGTGGTATGCGTCAGACTGTAGTCCCATAGCTTAAATTAATCCTGTAGATTGGACTGTGAATGACTATATGTAGTCGTTATCTATATTAAAACATCTAATTCATCAACTTAAAACACTGAAAGTCTATAAATAATCATAGAAATACAATAAAACGTACTCTAGTGAATTCAAAATAAAACAAACAATGTACTATAGATTTGTTGCAATCTTAAAACTAAATCCCAATTAAAACTCTTTTCTGTTTCATACGGATAGCTTGAGACGAATTTGCGAACGCTGTCCTTATTACAGTAACTCTTGTGGTCTGTCATTTACAGCGCCATCTGTGGGTTATTTTTCGTTATTTTTATTGCAGGTGGATTGTTTATAAACTTTAATTCAGCGAATTAAATAAAAATTATATAATTTGTTTTTGTAAGTATTCATCAAATAAACATTCTATTTAAACAATTATTGGTTAATTTGTAGATTATTTAATTCGAAATTTTGTATCCAACAACATAGAAGGTTATGACAATTATTGATAATGTTTCAACGAAAAACAAAGAAAAAACCACCAAGACCACCACCACCACCGGCTTCTCTTATTTATCAAAAAACATTAACAAACTCATCATTACCAGATTTTTTCAGTAATGATCAAAATAGATCAACAATTTCAAAACCACCAAAACGACCACCACCACCAGATTTTCTATGTAGTGATTTAACTAAACCAACATTACCACAATTAAATGTTGAATGGCCAACATTAGAATTAAAACAACCACAACAAAATTTACTTGAATGGAATCTATCAACACCAACAAAACAAGAATCACGACACACATTTGGTGGTAGTGTATCAAGTTCGTTTAGTAGCAGTGCTAGTAGTTTAGCATCAAGTAAGAAGAGTTTTGAAAACGATTTCAATCCATCATTATACAACTGGTCAACAAATGAATCAAAAGAGAGTTCACCAAATTTGTTGAAAATTCGAATAATACGAACACAACAACAACAATCACAGGTAACAAAAACAGTTGAAAAACAAGTACCTAGAGATGCATCACCTCCAATGCCCAATATTCCACCACCTAGTCCGCCAAAAGGAGATTTAGATATTGTTACACCGTATGGTATTGCTTTATATGAATTTCCAGCAACACAACCAGGCGATCTTCCATTACAGGTAACTGATTTTGTTTGAAAAAACTCAATAATTTACATTACATTAATTTTAAAGGTTGATGATGTTGTTCTACTATTAAAACGTGTCAATAAGGACTGGTTATATGGTAGAGTTGGTGATTTAGAAGGAATATTTCCTCAAAATTTCGTTCGAATTAAAGTACCTTTACCGGAAGCTAATCAAATTGTTACGGTTTTAAATGAATATAATTCTCAAATACCGGATACATTACAATTGAAACCGGGACAAAAAGTTCGTATAATATCTGAAGTATCATCAGATTGGTTATATGGTGAATTTGAGGGTAAAACTGGATCATTTCCACGTAGCTGTGTAATATTGGATACATAAAATGATCTTGTTTGTGATCAGTTCCTCAAGAACTGTGATAAAGCGTGCCTTAACGCTATATTTATAGTAATTTGTAGTTTTGTTGATAATTCACAAACTTATTTTTGTAATAGAAATATATATTTTTGTTAGTTATTTTTTAAAAACGAATTGATAAATTATTAATAAAAATTCAATATTTATGGACTTATTTCAATTAATAAGCGATTTTCCTTAATAAATTTATTAAATTATAATCGAAATATGGAATACAACGGTAAACTATAGTTGTAGTTCATTTTCGCTTTTTTTAAAAAAAAAAAAACAGTCGAAAAAACAACAGTTTTGTAACAATCCTTATAAATAATGATGATAAATTTATTAAAATAACAAACTGGATGTATAATATAGTTCTTATGCACAATTTGTACTAATTAAGCGATTTATCCTCTTCAAATACAACTAAAATATTTTCCTTATTTTCGTTTAATTTCTACTATCACATACAAGATATTTACATTGTTTTATATAATAATCCATAAAATTACGAGATTCCAGTTCGTCCATATTATTGTTATTGAGTTTTATTTATTAATGCCACATATTTACATTAATGAACAAGAAACCAAGAACAAAAAAAAAACAACATTAACGAATATGTGCTAGTCAGGTTTATATATAGGTATTTTAGGTAAAAATTCTATTAAAATAACATATTCCATCATTGATGATGAATCACATTGTTGTTTTGTTAAGCGCCAATGTAAACCTAATTTATTGTAAAGATAACTATTTTCCCATTCTAATAGTTTGTTTAAGGAATGCTGTGTCTGGAAATAGAATTCATTAAATATATAATATACAGTTCAAATAACTACAGGGTTTGTCAGAAAATCTGTGACACTTTTTCTTCAAAATTTTTTAAGAAACTACCAACTTACGAATTACTCTAAACAATAGTGATAACGATTTGATTTTCTGTTAAGCCCTGTATAATAAAATAATAGCTCGATTTTTATTTTATTTTCAAAGTCAAATATTAAATTTCGCATATACATTTCATCAAATTTGTATAAACATTTTAATTAACAAATAAATAAATTTTATTGACTTAACAAGTGTTAAATTTAAAATAATAAAATTTTAACATTAAAATGGTAATATAAACTGTTATCATTATAGTGCTACGCAATTAAATAATAACAATGTGTAATAATTTCTATAGTTTATCTAAACAAATAATATTTAGACTTTTAGCCTGTTAATTTTGTAATTGGAAATGATTACAAATAAAATAATAAATTTAGATAAGAAATAATGGACAGTTTCAACATTTGTTGAAATTTCTATTGTAGCACACATATGCAGAAGAAATTCTATAATCAAAGATCACTATAGTTCTAGGAATTTTTGAATATTCTGAATCTTTCAAATTCAAATACAGCATGTTTCATTTGAGGCTACAGTTTCCTTATTTGTAAACGAAAAGAGAAAATGATAAGAATTCAGAGTACAATATACAAGGATCAATTATCTAATTGTAACAGTTTTCAGATCGATTGCGCCCCCTAGTAATAAACAAAATCGCTCGCACACTTTCTAATCTAAGCAGTTTTCAACATTTGGTGTTAAATCAAGGTCTTTAATTACAAAACTACATTTAGAACTGATTTTCTGGAAAAACCGATCTTCTCGAAATGAGTATAGCGGATGAGACAGAGTAAAAACATAAACCTCTGCAGGAGTTAAATTTACCACTACTGTGGTAATAGAATATGCAGTTTATGTGGTAATTGAATATGTAGTTTTATATTAAATAAAATTTTCCTAGAGGTAGAAATTTATTTTCAAAGTGTGCAAGCAATTTCTTTTATTACTAGGGGATAAAGCACCATGGGTGGCGGCGCAATCGTTCTCCGGAATTACGAACTACCTGGACAGTTTGAGCGCAATCACACAATACCGCTTTAGACAGATTGGAAAAACAATGATATAATAGTAAATAAAGATCTATTACAACTGAAAGTCAGGATGAAGTACCATATTACAATTTTTCCGATTTAAAAACATTATTTTAGTAATGTAAAAATTGTATTTACTAATAAACAATTAGCATTAAAAGTGGATGATGCTGATATGTTCAGTTTTATATAAATTTATGTTTCTTTATTCAAATGAGCATTGATACTGAACTGCACAAAATCTTATTTGAATCTCAAATGTGATAAATTTGAAATTGTTTTCATTCACAAATAACAGAACTGGAGCCTTAGATGAAACAGTCTGTATATGCAATTGTTACATTTTGATCAGAAGTAAAACAACAGGGATTTTTATTTTGTGACACCAACCATTGTTTTCGTTTAGGTTTTTTTTCTAAAATCTTTATATGTAATTAATGTTTTTCGTTTAACTTTTATGAGGTGATGATAACTTTTATCATCTACTGACGGTTTGCCACTAAACTGACTAGTCGAGTTTCTCGTATTTTTTCGACACACTGAAGAGAGGAAATAAAAATCGGATAAATTCAAAACTGTGTTACCATCAAACCGGCAAAATATTGTCGGAAGTTCAATTTTGTTTTCAGAAATTGAACTAATTTGCAACTCGTTGTTTCCAGTAGACAATGACAGTTCGTGTAAACACGCCAAACCTCTTTGATTTTACAGCATTCGGACGGAACTCGAGAAAACAAAATAGCAACAATTGAAGAAAACTCGAATCTTCAAAAAGTCTGTAAAAAGTTGAGCTTTGTTTTTTCTATACAAGTTGGAATTTTGTTTAGTCTGTTTAGTGGAAAACCGCCTTAAGAAGACTCTATCGACATTTTTTTTTTTAAAATTAATCTATTTAATAAAGGAATATTATATAAACCGTTTAACCACATTTGGTGAAATGTATATTTAATATAATTGGATTATTATTAATTTTTTTGTTACGAGTTATCGATTTTTTTTTTTTTAAATCAAATTATTAATTTACCCTTTTACTTAGACATATAACAGGCCACAATGAACAACCTAATGTACAACAGCAACATAAACAACCACAAAACAACCATTTAACATTAACAGGTAATGTCTTTTTTAAAATTGCATTTATACGCATTACGGTTTCTTTAAATTCTTCTGGTGCAACTCTAGATACTAAACCACTTGGAAATTCTGTACTAAAACGATTACTCAGTCC
>JAZBGY010002028.1:0-14109 GCA_037414755.1 Lydus trimaculatus
TTTACTTTACAAGATTTCGTTAATTCCTCAGAATATTGGTGGAATCATAATATTGAACCTTTTACATTTGTCAGTCAAAGAAACAATGAATTGAACGAATATATGGTTGCGAAGATCACTAATCAGACACATTGTGCAAAAACTGTTTTAATTACATTTATTATAATTAATTTTGTGGTTTTTGGTTTTGTGTTTCATTTTATTATTTTATTGTTCATATTCTTAGCTATTTATATTTTTGACTTATGATTATTTCTTTTAGTAGTAGTGTTTATAAGCAATTATTCAATTATTAATGTTTGGTGAGTTACTATACTTTGTTTATGTTGTGTTGTGTCTTGGAACGTTTAGTGATAATAAATTTTCACATAATCACCAAGTAGTATTTTTATTTCCTTTTTTTATTTATATTAAATAAATTAAATATAATAAAAAAAAATCGAATAACCCGCCATAATTCTGGTTACAAAGATAGTTTGCCATATACCTGCCAGGTGTCGCCAAAAAACTTGTTTCCATCCTTTAACACGGCATCGGACTATCTCTTATTTAGTGATCTGTGCGACATTGCTTTATGCAGCAAAACAGTAGCGTTTCACACATTACTATTACAATATTTATCAAAATCTGCACATATATCGGCTAGATAGCACCACGATAATTGAAATATTTGCCAATAATTTGATAAATTGCAGGTAATCTACTCAAGTTTGGAATAATTACGGCTTTTCTTTGGCGAAAATAACGATTTTAACGAACTTCACTGTACATTTTTGCAATACGCTACTAGATGGCACTCTACTAATGTCAACAAATTCATATAACCTCAATTCTTGTAATTGTTTTATTGTTGAAGAAATTAACAAAAAATTAATTAATTAATCATCAAAAATGATGTCAGATGAGAGTGAGAATGATGGCATTTATAATGATACATACGAAAATGATATTTATTATAAAAAATATAAATTATTATTAGATGAATGTGCACAATTGCAAAAATCCAATGAAATCCTAGTTTTTCGGTGAATTCACCCATAAAATCATCCAAATTTTTATTAAAACACAATCTTACAGGATACAAGAAGTGAATAAGATCGTCCGTCGTCGACAGAAAGAGGTAAAATTCTTTAGAAAACGCCTATTAAACAATTACGGTGAAGATTGGACTGTCATCCCCGATTTCGATTTAATTAAAGAAGAAGATGAAGAAAACACGAAATCAGTCGGTTATGTGATAGTGAAAGATAAGATTAAAGAGGAGAAAATCGAAGAACCTCGTATACAATTTTTCTAATCGTCTTGTGTTTGAAAAAAAAATTAAAATTTTATTGTTTGTTTGCAGAAGATAAAGCGAAATCATCAAAAAAACCAACGAAACGTAAAAGTAATCGTTCGGAAAAAGATCCAAATGCACCCAAACGTCCATCAAATCCATTCTTCCAATTCTGTCAAGAACAACGGCAAATCTTGATGGAACAATTGAATGCCGAATTGAAACCGGGCGAAGCTGAATTAAGTAAACAAGAATTAACTAGACAATTGGCTATCAAATGGAAATCGTTATCTGGCAATGATAAGAAAGTAAATTTCGGATTTTATTGATAATCAACAATAATAATAATAATAATCAAAATTACAGGTATATGTGGACATGTATGAACGATCTAAAGAAAAATATGCAGCGGAATTATCTGAATATAACATGAAAAAGTAGTTCATATATTTATCCTTTAAATGAATCCTTCTCTTTACGGATTGTATGCATCGTATCGATGGAATTGCCACAATTTGCGTGTTTTTGTACAGATAATTGATCGACACGCATAAATGGATTCGTTTGTTTCTCATCACCGATTGTAGATGGCACCTAAAAGCTCTCTTTTTTAATAATTGTTATATATAAAAAAAAAACGAATAAATTTACAGTAGGTTCATTGTTTGTACGTTTATTATCCGCCCATTCGATACGTCCCAATATATCTGGATTATCCGGTTCTACATATTTTGCAAATTTCAGATTCTGTACTGTATATTCGTGTCCACAAAAAACACGTGTATTATCCGGTAGATTACCCAAAATATCAATAAGAGCGGTGTGCATTTGTTCAGCGGTACCTTCAAAGAAACGACCACAACCGGCAATAAACAACGTATCACCTAGAATTCATTAAAATTATTGGGAGAAACAACATTAATTAGTCATAAAAGAATAGAAAAAAATTCAAGTCACCAATCGAGATTTGAACTCTGGTCCCTCAATATGTGATTTCTAACAACACTACCAAGAAGGATACTAATCGTCAGAGAGACCCGGGTTCAATTCCCACTTAGACCCTCTTTACTTTTATTCATTTATTAATTGAATTAATCGGTAGATACCGGTAAACACGGCAGGTGTATCATCTTTAGACGTTACATAATAACAAATATGTCCAGTTGTATGGCATGGTGTGAATAAACATTCAACATTTATATCACCAATTGAGAATTTATCACCATGTTTAATAAAATTCGTTAATCCACCAATACGTTTATCACCGCCAAAGATTTGTAAGGCATTTTTTGATAATTTCACCAATTCTTCATTACCACCCGAATGATCCCAATGATGGTGTGTTGTTAATACTTTTGTTAAATTAACACCCTCCTTTTCAACAGCTTGTAATACAGTTGTTGGTGCTACTGGATCAACAATTGCTGCTTGTTTTGTATTTTCATCGATAATCTGGGGAAATTTTTGTCGAAAATTAACCATAATAATCATGAAATTTGTTCAAATTACTCACTAAATACATGTAATTATCGGATAATGCTGGTAATACCACAACTTTCATCTTATCGAAATTATATGAACTTTGTAAACTGTGTGTATTACGAAAACCGTTATTGCGTAGGGCTGATGCTGGAATTGACAAACAAATCTAACCTCAAATTTGTGGTTATGTTAACGGAAATTAGCAAAAATTGAATAATTTCCAACAAAAACTTGTAATAATCGAATTTTATTTGATTATCAACAATAAAAACTGTTTTTTATCACAGAAAATTGTTGAAATATAGCAAAAATTCCGTTTTAAACAATTGTAAACATAACCTCAATTTTTGATATTTTTTTGTTTTGTTAAGCTATTTTTAAACTGTTATCAATAAATTATTGCTAAATCATTCGAAATTATCGCATTTTCTACATGAAAATTAGCTGTTTTTTGTCACGATTTACCTCGAAAATACGTAGCTGTAAGTCCTTGTAGGACACGAGTTGGTAGCCGATTTACAATAAAATTAAACATCGATATTATTTGCCTTTAAACAATTAGTTAATAACAATAATAATTATTGTTGGTATATAAGTTTTAATTTGTGTAGTTGTACGCGGTATAATCACCGACCTTGGTAGAAATTTCCACTGTACTTATGGAACTTGAATATTGTACAAAAATATCGATAATTCCCTGATAATTTCGTTAAATTCCTCTAATTATCGCTTATTTTTCCAACAATTATCGAAAAATTTCATTTAAAAACCAGGGGATTAGTCGAAATACAGATAGGGTAGTTTTGATTGGGACATGCAGTATATTTTTTCAAATTTCTTTATTAAGTACATTTATCAATACTTTTATCAAAAAAAAAAAATGTAATTTATGATAAATTACGATTCTCTAATTCCTTCTCAACTGGTCCAGTTCCTATCAATTTACGATTCTTCGTATATGGTATGATTAAAATTAAAAGACCTGAAATTATAATAAAAACTCCAGATAGATGAAATGAAGCATCCCATGTCTGTGTGATATCATATAAGGCACCTATAATAACAATTATGAAATTTAATAAGAAAATTCTATAATAATAAACATCTTCAACTGTATCTTCACCTGCTATTGGTGGTCCACCAAGATGTCCAATACCTTGAAACATCAATGTCAAACCATAGGCAGTTGTAAATCGTTCTAATGGTAATAATTCAACAAGTATTGGTGGTGTAAATGAGAAACTACTAGCCAATGTGGCACCATATACAGCTGATGATAACACCAACATTATATAATTTGTAGCGAAAAACATCATCGATGAACAACATATACCGCATAATACTAAAGAAACCGCATAGACTTTTGGTATATTTGCCCATGATTGATCACCAGCCCAACCATAAACCACCTATTTTAATCAATAAAAATTAAAATTGAACTATATGTCATTCCAAGATTTGTGTACACATTACCATTCCGATAGTATTAGTAACACCAATAGTTGAAATAACAAATGATGCCTGTGTTTTCGTATAACCCATAAGACTCATATGATCGGCTAAATAGAAATATGGTGTCATAAACCATGCAAATAATATCATTGTTGATAATGACATTAGAAAGAAATGAAATTCGAAAAATAATGAAAAATCAAACATCTCTTTAAATGTATCAAAAATTACAGTATACCATGCATCATCATGTTCATGGATTGTTGACATTGATACACGATAAATATTTGGACAACTTGATGCACGTAAACGGTACTTATTCTTATTTAATACAGCACCATGTTGGATGATTGAGTGGCGCGGGAAACGGATATTTTTGAAATATTTGACATGCGGCTGGGTTCTTCCCCGATTATTACCGATTGATTTCGTTTGTTTTTTATCGTGTGTTAATAATGATTCGGTTACTATCGGATCGTCTAAATTCGAATTTTGTTTAACAATCGGTGGTTTGTCTTTTTTCTTCATTTTCACTGATAACGTAACTGGTATACGATTGATAACATTAGAATCTTCAATTAATTTATTTAAATTCGTATCGGATATGCTGCGTGTTAACAATAATGATGGATAACTTTCCAAGATCACCCGGTATAATTTCTTATTTTCACATAAATGTTCCAAGACTTCTAGCGGTACTTTTTCATGTTGTTTGATAAATGTTGGTAAATCTAATAATGATTGATGACGTTCTGTGTTGTTTGGTTCATTATCATCATTTTCTGTTGTTTGTGTTGTTGTTGATAATGTTTGTAAGATAAATTCAGCATCTTTACCACTTTTTATCAATTCACGGATATCATCTAAATTGATTTTTTCCGATTTCGTTGATACTAACGATAATGAACTGGATTTATCCGATTTTGATAAGCGTTGTTGTTGGCGGTTTTGTTCGATTATCCAATCTGGATCACGCATTAAAGCACCACATACGCATATATTTAGCAGAGTACCAGCTAATAAACGTACAGTACCACGCCAACCAAATTCAAATAATAGATAAGTTGTGAATGGGGCATAAACAAAGGTACCAATACCGGTACCACAAGCACCCAAACCAACAGCTAGACTACGTTTCTTATCAAACCAGAAAGCAATCGATACAACACAAGTGATATAAGTTAAACCCAAACCCAATCCAGACATTATACCAAATGTTAAATACATAATACCAATCGATTTAGCAAATGAACTTGATATAAATCCGGTTGCTGATATTAAACCACCTAAAATTGTCATTTTACGACAACCATATTTATCAACTAATGCACTCATTATTGGACCTGTTAATAATGGTACTGATAAGAATAAACTACCAATCCATGATGTTGCCGAACTGGATGCTTCAAATTCATCAACAAACTCTATATATAATATACCAAATGAAAAACTAATACCATCTTGTATTAATGATAATATTAAACTAGAAAATACAATCATCCAACCCCATCCACCATCTGGTATTTTCGGTTTATTACGATTTTGTTCCTTATTTGTTGTTATTGTTGTTGTTGATAAACGATTCAAACTAACACCATCTTCTATTGTTGGTAGAATTGTATCGATTTGTGTTATTGGTGTATAATTATTATTGTTATTATTATTATTATTATTGTGGTAATTTTGTGACATTTTCCCTTCAATTTGGTAATAATATAAATTGTAACCAACGTTTCGACCAACCTTGTAATTTTAAACGTGGATCTCTACTGAGTTCAATATGTGTGATGATATTGTACGTCCTCATCTAGAGCCTGATCTAAAATAACAATTATTTATAATAAATAAAATTAATTTAAATTTGCCGCTACTACAAATCAAAAAATTATTGATCATTAACGTTATGCGCATGTGTACCAAAAATCATCGAATTTAGTGGAATTGGTGTGCTTATAATGGTATCAAATGTCACTGAAATACGATAATACAGTAGCGTCTCGTCGATTATTGTAACAATATTTATTAAACAAATTACAATTATTAACAATCTAATTACTACTAACAATTAAATCCACAATATTTTATCTATTGTTAGAAATTGTACGCCAATGTAATCGTTAAAAAAAGCGCAATCTATTTGAACTTTGCATGAAAGTCAATTATTATAAACAAATTAATTTAAATTTACCGCTTCTACAATTCAAAAATTATTGATATTCATCGTAACGCGCATGCGTATCAAATTTTCATCAAATTTTAGTAAATTTCGTATGTTTACATTGGTGTCAAGTATATCAAGAAATACAGTAGCGTCCTGTCAATTATTCCAATAATAATTAGTAACAAAAAATTTTATCATTTATTAAACAATACTAATAATACTTAATAATTAAGAAGTTTAAATACACAATATTTTATTAATTATTGGAATTTACTTGAATATTTATTGACAACAATAATACAACAAACAGTACGTCACTGTAATTGTTTAAAAAAAGCGCGGTTTATTTGAAATGCAAATGAGTATTAATGTGATAAAAGGGTAAATAAAAATCGATAAGATACTTGCACATAATTGATGGAATTCTCCACAATAACTGAAATTAATTGGTAACTGTTACCGATTTCTATACTTTATTAAGCAATGATAACGCTTTTTAATCAACAATAATAATAGTAGTACTAAAAATGATGATAATAATAGGAATTAACAGCAGATAACAGGTGATCCAGAAAGATTGCTTTTTGATTTAATTAATGACCTTGAAAGGTTAAAGGGGCGGAGTTAGTGAGTGTTTGTAATATGGCCTCGTTTCAAATGGAGGGTAATTTGAAATTGAGGGTAATGGCAGCAACGGTGATAACAGATAATATATTATAAATACTGTATTTTTTTTTTAATTGTTTTTATTAATTATTTTTGTTAATTTTCTGGATTATACTGGATATTTTGGCTGATATTTCGACCTTCATTTCTTTTCAGGAATTTATTAATAGAATCCTGTAATTTTAGTGTATAACGCCAAGAATTATTGACGTCTTTCGCACACCCAATACCGTACACAGTTATATTAAAAAAAAAAAGTATATTAATAAAAAAAATAAACATTTGTATTGTAAAAAGCTAGTTTGTTGCACAATCTTACAGCAATTTTTTCTAAATTATAAACAATAATGTATGGTTTTTTTAATGTTGTTCAATAGTCAATGAATGATTATTATCTTATCAAAAATATGAAAAAAAAAAAATAACTATCTCTTACAAAATACTGTAATAATAATAATAATAATTAATAGATAAATTAAAAATAATAATAATTGTGACTTTTATTTGCATTAATTAATAACAATTCCGGGAAGTGAGCAACAATAAATAGAGAACAATCGATTAAATTGACGTCAAAGATATTTAAAATACAACGTCGCGACGCTGACGTCTCCCATTTAATATCATTATTATTATTATTATTATTATTTCGTAAACGAGACCACTAATGGAAAAAACATGAGTATTTTTTATAAAAAAAAAAAACAAAGTGAAATTTCTACTTTCTCTTTATTATTACCAACTCACCTAGTTTGAAAATTTTTGAATTTAATTTTTCAAAAATCAAATCCTAGTTGGCGCTAATGGTCGATTCTAATCAACACACCCTGTATATGGAAATGAACCAATATTAACAAAAGAAAACATAGATTTACATATGTGGTAACAATAGATTAATTGGTGGTTTGTTAATAACAAATTTACCGATTTGTTGTTGTTGTTGTTGTTGCTGTTGCTGGTGTATTACATGCGAACGCAAACATTGGACAACTACTGGCATACCACACTAGTGTATCGCAAACATATATTCCACACAGAATTCATTCTATCTTTAGTGTCAGTCTATGGGATCGGCACAATTACGATTATATACAGTGGTCGTCAAAATGTTGGTTGATATTTTGATATTTGGACTCTCATCGTATAAATTTTTTTGTTTTTTTGTTGTAATTATTATTATTATTGGCAAAAATCACTCTTTGAACTTTAACATTCTTTATACAGGCTGTCTTACACGTGTTGTCTCCCATTTATTAGTATTTTGTTTTTTCGGAAGATTGTTATTTATAAAAATAAAATAAGTGGGTGAAAATTGTTTATTTCTGTTGTTGATTTTTTGCCCCAATATTTATATCGGTTTGCCAAATCATGGAAATGACGTAAATCTGTAATTATTATATAATGGACGTCTCAGTGAAATTCAACACTTATTTTTAGGTTATTTCGTGATAAAACTATAATTGCGCATGCGTTAATAACAATTTTCGAATGATATCTCTTTCTATCTCCATAGTTTTGCATCTATCTGTCTCTTTATTTTGCATCATTATATTGTAATCAATATTTATACTTACTGTTTATACGATTCGTTCTCCATCTTCTTTTTGCTACTTGGAACTCAAAAAAATAATTGTTAATTAGTTAATTAGTATATAGGTTTCTAGGAAATGTCGTATTGTGTGAAACCGTGTTATATGAGACTAGGAGTTGGTAGAAAATGGGGGTTACGTTCCGAACAATCATTGTTAAGGCGCGTCTCCACACGAACACATTTAGGCGGCAACATGCTGTCTGTATCATATTTCTCGCGTGGGTAGCAACGCAAGTCAGCAGTTTTGAGCGCTGCCCACGTGCCCGAGCAACACAGTCAACGCCTGCAATTTGTTCCATGCCAAAGCGGTAAATGAATAAACATCAAAGGAATGTTGCAAGCAATGTGTGTCCCGTATAGACGTGTTTTATGGTTAGTTAGTTTGTTGCATGGCGAATAATTGTAAAAAACGGTAGCGTGTAGCTCAGTGTAGATAGTAACCGCAAACAGTGTTGCAAGCGCTGTTGGCAACGCTTGCATCATGTTGCCTACTAAATGTGTCCGTTGGAGACGAGCCTTTAGAACGAAACTGACTGACAATGATTACCGTGTTACAAGAGGGTGTTAGAGCGAAATCGTGCTATATGAAGATTAGCTGTACTCACATCTATTTTCTTAAACTTTGCCGTATATACAGACTGTCCAATAATTATTGTTTTAATTGAAACAAATCAACAAATACATACATTTCAAACTTATTGTTTATTGTTTAATTATTGTTATTATTGTTACAAAATACATAAAAAAAAAAACGTATATTTATGCTTATATTATACCAACAGATTTGGCTAATTCTTGTATAAATTCAGGAAATTCACGTACTAAAACTGGATGATGTGGTACTAATTGTGAATCACACATAACACCTAAACGTATATGATCAGCATATTCATTCAAACATAACGAAATACCTACAACAAAAACAAAACAAAAATTGTTTATAATAACAAAAAAAAATATATATACAGTATGCTGCAACAAAATAGGAACATAGGGAAGAGAATCAGCAACACGCACTCTCATAAAGCGACAATCGGCAGTTAGAAGTGTCAGTAGTATCGATCTTTGTACCACAGTGCTCTCGACAAAGATAGCAAATGTCTCGCTTTATCTCATTGAACTCATATGGAAAATATGAGAGTGGGTAGTTTCGTTGTTCGATCCATGTATATATTTTGCTGCCGCATACTGTATATAGGCTGTTGCAGCTCAAGTACTGCCAACCCGCTCCGCTCTCTATAGGGCCGATTGATCTTATGGGAATCCATTATATAGTGGATGACGTCATTGACAATTGCGCTATCAACGCACTCTATACGGTAATCTATTTCAACGTGCTAGATTCAAAATCAAAATACTTGTGGATTAACAGCAATCTGACGGCATGGTAGATATAGAGATAGCAGTGATATTAATGGTCGTCTGTATGGAAATCCACTGACGTCACACAAACCTAAAGCATTGGTCAATCAGTCCTATAGAGAGCGAAGCGGATTGACAGTCCTTGGTTGCAGTTAACGCTACAGTTCCGGTATCTGTGAACAAAACTCAAAAAATATCCGTCTGTTGATAAATCAGTAATGGTCAGTGACACTACGATTTGTGATGAAAGTGTATGATGCTGACATTATGGATATAATCGTTATTTTAATTTCAAATCTACTAAACAACATGCCACCGATCTCTAATGATTAATCAACGGTTTTGATAATTTTTTACAACATTTTCACATCTTTCAGCTGTACAGTAGCGTATTAAAGGCAAAGCGTCTCGTTATTAAGGGGGCTCCGAGCTCAGTCTCCCGTTTAGAATGCTGTGAACTAATTCCTAACAATTTTGGGTACGTTTTCAAATTAATTCAATTTTTATAAAGAAAAAAATGTGCCCCTTCAGTCTTAATACGCCACTGTTCATTATTGTATAGCTTTTGAAAGTTACAAGCCGTTTGTTTCACATTTTCCACGTGCAATTTTGCTTTCAATTCTGTACTGCAGCGTTAACTGACACAGCTCGTATATACAAATATTAAAACTACTTCGTACAAGGACTTGTACAAGTTTATTGTACTTGGACAAGTTATTTGTGCAAGTTTATCAAACTTGGACAAGTCGATTGTACAATTTTTTGTTTTTTTTGTAAAATTGATATTAACTTGAATTAGCTTGCGGTGGTCGCCAATAGATGACATTTATAACTTCTTGTCCCCATAATGTGCGTTGTTTAACATTTGGATATGTTGTTGTTAATTCAGTTATACTAATTGCATATTTCCTTGATAAATAACGTAAATAAACACTTAATATTGATGATGGTAATAATTTTGTAAATAAACCATATTTTGTTTGTAATTTTGTTAAAATAAATGATATACCTTGTTGTTTTATTGATTTATGGAAATTACGTTTTATATCACATAAATTTTCAATTAATGTTATATGTTTTTCTGGATCATATATTGGTAAATTCATACATAATATACCACTAACAGAATCAGATGGTTTAATATTTGGTCCAATTAAAAATAAATAATTTGAATTTATGTTACGTAACGTTATTGGTAAATAATCAGGTATTAAATGTTTTGTTTGTTGTAAATAACGTGATATTGTTGATGAGATAATTGTTAATAAAATTTCTAATTCTGTACAATTTGTTTTTAATGATAATTGTTTAATTAAATCAATTTTAACTGGATTACTCCATGCTACTGATTTTCGACCGCATAATGTTATCGTTTGAAATGATTCTTTTTGTAATAAAATCTCATTTATTATAATACGTGGTGTTATTATTATTATATTTAAATAATAAATTAATTCTTTTATTGCATTATAAATTAATGGTAAATAATCATATAATGTACCAATTATTGTTTGTTGATATAAACAATATTCCATTGTTAAACAATTATAAATTGCAAATAATTCACGATAAATTATTATTAACAATTTCATTGGTAGAATTAGAAATGATTTGATTTTATTTAAACAAAAACGTAATAAATTCCTTGGATCAATTGTTACTAATATTGATAACATTAAACGATATAAAGTTATTTTACGTTTTTTACATTCCTTTTTCAATGTTAATAATAGAAATTTTAATTTCGATAATAAATCATCTTTAATTAATTGTAATCCTTTTTTATATTCTTTTATTGTTGATATTATTGTTATTAATAATATTGCATGATATTGAAATATCCCAGGATTATTTTTTAATAATTCCGTACATTCTAATGGATCATAATTTGCTACAAATTCATTCCAACGATTCGTTATCTCTTCTTGTAAACGCTCCTTTAATTCTAATGTAGCTGTCGGCTTACCAATCACATCAACCAATGGACTCTTTGGTGTTAACCTAAAAAAAATCATTGCAATCAAATTGATGACCTTGATAGATACTTGTTTGGTAGTAGACGACGTCACTATGACGTCGTTTGGGATTGTGGTGGTAGTGGTAACACAAGTTTTGATACCCACGTCCTAGTATCTAGAGTCGAAAACTTGACTTAAGTGGTGTTTATTTAATTTACTAATTTGTCTGAATTGATTTGTTTAATGCGTTTCATTAAATCATTTGAAATACAATCGGTTAATGTGATCACTTTATAGAAATTCGTCTAAAATCGGTATTATTCGGCTAATTATTCGTAAATCGAATTTTGAAAGCTAGAGATAAAGGTGATATGGTAAAAATTACCCTGTAAATTGTCGTGTCGGTGGTATTAATGGTAATAAATCACCAATATTTAAACCTTCACTTAATAGAACATGATGTAATTTTAATAAAATATAATGTTGAGCATCGGATGATGGTATTATAATCATCTGCCATGGTGGTATACCAGATGGTAAATATTTCGACACCATCTCAGATACATATTCCTACAATAATAAACAAGAATCAACAATATTCACTAGAAATCTAGATCTGAATCTCTATCTCTATTAAGGCGCGTCCAGACTAAATGCGCCAAACCAAACACAGGGCGCATTGCGTTGTTGGAAGTTGCGCAACAATGCGCGGTTGGCGCTCAACACTTTGTTTGGTTCGCCGCAGTTTTACGCGCTTGAGAGCGAAGCTCAGCACATTTGGTCTGGACGGCGCCTTTAAAGATCGAGATTGCACAATTGTGGAAATACTTGTATGTTGTATTCAGTAATGGCACGTCGTTTATAACTAACTGGTGCTATTGTTAAATTTTGATCTAAATCGAATTTGGTACGTTGCCATGCGTAAGTACCACAACGTGTCACTAAACAATGCCGTAATCGTGGATAAGTTAGATTACCAGATTTATCACGTCTTCGGACTAATTCCTAAAAAAGAAAATTGTAAAAATTAAAACAAAAATACAACAATTTATTAGTAATAATTACGTTTAAATGTCGACGTACAGCTTCCGGTTGTGCTTTACCTTTCACTGATAATAAAACAGCAATTATACCTTGATTACGATGCGTATCTAATAGAGAACGTACAGTTGTTGTACAAAGAAATTCCACATCGGGATGTATTAATGAAATACAAAATAACCAAATCGAATGCCATAATCTAACAACTGTAATCAAATATAAGCGTTAACGTTAAAATTGCGGAAACTCTATTCGTTAATCGATCGAAGTCGAATTTGATCGATAATTGATGCGCGCACTATTGGCGCTTATTTTAAATAAATTCAAAGTCAACTGTGATTTTTAGATTTTTTTTTTTTAATAAAAGGAAGCAATAACGTATTTATGACGCATATCCGGTGTAAATATTTAAAATATGCAAATATTGTTCCGTTGATATCAGTTGATAAATATTGTAATCTGTGGTATAGTGGGCGTTTTCGCTTATCAAAATTTGCCTTCGTTATTTTGTCATTATTCTGTTTTGATTGTTTATCACAATATGTTTATCAACATTATGTTTAAATAATTACACATAATGATCATTTCTATTTTTAATTCTCCATTGAATTACAGGTAATTTTTTACATTTCACTCCAAAAAAAAATTAATTAAAAATCAAACTTACCCAAATAACAGATGGCTAGTAAAGGTAGTAGTGATAGGGTTAAATAGAATAAACCTAATGTGATAAGAAAATCAACCATTTTGTTGTTCTGCACTTAATTGTCTGTGTGTCTGTCTACTTTATTTATTTGATTTGTTCACTTTTTAAAATCTTCCACAAATTACATTATCGTTTTTCAGATTTTTGTTGTTGTTGTTGTTGTTGTTTTTTTTCCGACTTAACCCAAATAATTGTACGTTCTTCTTCTCTATTTTTACTTGGAAAAACAAAACAAAACTTTTAAGACAAAATATATTAAACAACACTTGATTTATTAGAAACAAAATGTTAATTACAACAAGTTTGATTGCTTTATCTAAATTGACCTATGAACCAAGAATACCAATATTTGATCATTAATTTTTTGGCTGCATCATCATCTCATTATTATTGTCATTATCATTATTACTATTA
>JAZBGY010002029.1:0-14106 GCA_037414755.1 Lydus trimaculatus
ACAAGTTTATAATAATTAAATCTTACATAATTAATTTGAATATGATTATAAAATACATCATAAAATAATTATACATTTATTTTCGGATGTTTACAACAATAAATTATTTAACAATTGGAATTCCCATCATCTTTAATAATAATAGAGAGACAGGGAAAAAAAAGACAACATAAAGTCAACACAATACCGACCAGAAGAAAAAGTAACAATAATAATGTTGATTTCACTAATGTTGTTGGACTAAATAACTATACGTTAAAATTATTGTTGTTTTTTCTATTATTCAACTGGATGTTGCTTGCTTTGGTTAATAACAATAATCATAAAATTGTAATTTTCCAACGAAAATAAATAAATAATAATATAGAAGAAACATCATATCATATATGAATCATAATGGTAAAATCGATATATATTCATTAGTCAGTCATTATTATCGTAATTTTGTTCTATTGTTAATGGATTTGATGAATAATTAATTGTTAATAATCAAATTAAGCAGTAAAGTAGTTTTTTATTTGGTTATCATCCAACTGGAACAACACAGCTATAAATAAAGAATTATTTACACGAAATAAACACGTGTGTTTTTCCGCACCGTTAAGATTACGCAAAGACACACGTGTTTAATTTATGATTTAATCCAAATAACGAGTAATGTTGCGAAAAAAACTGTTTAATTTTCATCAAAATCAATATAATGTTAATACTAATTAGGGCCTATGCAGACCACGTCTTTGTCACGCACTGATCATGTGCGTTTACAGTACGTAAAAATGTCATTATAACAGATTGTTTGCTACTACTACTACTACTACTACTACTACTACTGTGGAAAAGTCTCTATTTGTGCGTTTGTCAATTCATGAACGTGTGCAAAGATGCATAGACTGCGATTGTATCACGTCTTGGTTGCGCTTAGTGCGCGTGAAAAGACGTCGTGTGCATAGGCTCTTAGCGTTCTTGCGTGCGTTTTCGGAAAATCTCTGGTTTATAACGTTGCGACCACGATCTAGCGGTGAACATCATTAGTTTAGCGTTAGCTTAAGTTTACCATTACAATGATGATGAAAATAGAGGCTCTCGACACCCTAACGGTACTGTGCATAACGCTAATAAAAAGAACGGTACATATGTGCAATGTTAAACAATTAAACAAATTACGAATTCTTTTCTCATATTAATGCCTCAAATGTGATGATAAACGTTATTTTAAGATATCAGGTCCATTTTTGGGATGTTAAGTTAATCAAATCAATTGAAAAATGCTTTTATTTAAACAAATATTTAGTTAAATTCAATAAACGACCCTGCATTGGACCATTCTAAACCTCTTCATTGCAAGGTTTATTATACGAATGGACTTTGGTACTGTATCCATAGGTTGAAGGTCGCAAGCTTCACAAAATAGGAAATATTAACAAAAGTTGATGACTCAGGGGGATTACAAACAAAAGTTTATTTGTTGTTAAACCACGTGCCGACTGCCAGAATGCTATACGATAGAGACCTGGGGGAAGGCGTTGAAATGGTCACGGTGGATCGCTATCGGAATGTTTTGGATGGCATACCGGACGTCATCCTCTAATTCAAAGTCCGATCGGAGTTTCTAAGAAGAGTGATCGAGTGGGAATTTGACCTTTCTACATAGACTTTATACCACGAAGAACGCAAAATAACCCATGAGCCTTTCTGTGATAAGCTGTACTATATCGAATACTGGTAGATTAGATTGGACGGAAATTTGAAATAGAGGCGATGCAATGCTCACCGATAGATTTCTTGGTTGATGGTCAATATACTGTACTCGATAGATTAAAATTGTATTCTAGGATACGAAGATGTAAACCCCTAGCCTTCTATAAAGAAACGACAGTAGCAGCCACCGAATTCTTCAATGTAACATCGCAATTAGCCCTCCAGTTGACACACACACCAGCGTTTTTTTCTGTCGTATTGGCAGTTTTTTTTTTATACTTCTACCGGTTTAGAATTCTCTAATTGACTTGGAGAATTGTTCAAATTGGGCGTGAGGCAGAATAAACATTTCCGGTAACGCAGTGCCGTAGCTACTACTCTAAGCGCTATGGCTCAAGAAATAAAAGCCGCCTTTGTAGGGAACAAAACGGTTAAAACAGAGAAAAAAAATGCAATTTTTTTACACTTTCTATTGTTTGTCACATTTAGAATAAATTAACATTGCTACAATTGTATAGTGATCCCTTAGATTCGGCGCCTATGGCCGTGGCCACCTTCGCCACAGCACTGCCGTAACGCAACTGTTATACTTTACGCCAAACTCTCCGTAAAGCTAACGTAGCTCATTGAGAGTTTGCGGAAAGTTTCCAAAAGGAATATTTATAAATGTTTGTTGTTATGTAGAACTAATGGAAATTTATTACACACAATAATTGAAATTTTTCCATGAAAAATCGTTATTGAATTGTAAATTCACCACAATAATTATCCTATTGTTGTTGGGTTCCATTCAATCTATAATTAAAAAATAGTTTGATGACATAACAGGAAATTATTCAGCAAAATGTTAAAAATAAAACAACAATTAAATAGAGAATTAGATGATATTTATATATTTATAAAAAAAGAAATAATAACAATACATATATATATATAGATTTTTGAATTTACATAAAGTTTATCAATGATGTCCAGTATTGATATGTGTGACTTTTTACAAAAAACAATGTGTGGCTCTTATCATCTTCGACTACAAGGAAATTGTGGCAAGTCAGTAAAAATATATTTTGGAAAAATCACAGCCCCTAAACTACTACATGTGTAACTATCACAAAACAATTCAACTGGACTATTATTGCATAAACTGTTAACCAAAATAATAATAATAATAATTATACAGTAGTTATGTACTAAAAAAATGTTATAAAAATATCGATTAATGATTCGATTTCAATTTCCATTTTAAAAACAAATAAGCTGATATTCTTAAAATAAAAAATATAACAATTAATGCAATAACATCAATCATATAATCAGAATTGATCATATCTAATTCTTCTAATGTTGTTTTTGGTGATTTAAAATGACAATATGGTATGAAACATTGTAATTTTGGACGATTAAAACCATATGTTGCTAATGCTGTACCTTCAAAACCATAACGTATATATGATAAATATGTTATCCAACGTAAATATATTGGTATTGCATCAAATGATACAAAAAACCCACTAAATAATAAAAATGGTACAGACATAACTGGTGCTAAAAATACACCATTTTGTACATTCATTGCAGCACCAACAACTAAACCAACACTTTGTGCAACAAATGATACTAATAAACATGATAATAAAAACATTGAGAAACGTGCTAATTCCAATGGTTGACTTGTCATCAAATAGACTATAGTTACGTAAATTACACAAAAAATCGTCTAAAATAATAATCAAAAAATAAAAAAAATAAACGTAAAAATTACAATTTATTTACCTGAAATGGAATGTCGGATATTGTAATTGCTAGATAATACGATTTCAACGAATACCAACGATTGAAATGTTCTTTTAATAAAACGGGCATCTCTAACGGGAATGACAATATTGTTATTGTCATTGATGTATACATTAAGAATAACATATTGAAAAATAAGAAACCTAAATTACTTAAAACTTTCGCACCATCATTACCAATTTTGAAATAGAGAGCACCAATTAAGAAACCAACTAATATATGAGCAAATAAACGTAAATACATTAATGTCTACAAAAAAAATTACCAAAAATAAGTTTTATTTTTATTATAATTTTAATAAATTACCCAATCTCTACGACTGAAAAGCAAGGCACGTTTCAAAATAATAAAAAATTGTCGCCATTCAGAACAACCGTAACGTGGTTGTTTTACTGGTAACGAATTTTCTAATAATGCTGTATCAACATCAACATTTTTCTCTGTTTGTTGTTGTTGTTGTGGTACAACAACAACAACATTATCTTTAACAACAACATCATCATTATCATTATTTAAATTTTTATTAATTACAGTATCATTTGTGGATCCTTTTGATAGATTATTTGTAATAACTGTAGTTAAATTATCATTTAAATATTGATTTGCATTATTTAAACCATCAGTAATTTTTAATTGTCCATTATTTGGATATGGTTGATTATCACGTATATCATTTTTACCATTATCAATAGCATTAACTAATTTCCGTGTATGATCACCATATTCACCACATGCAACTTCAATAATATATGATGCTGGATTATGATATGATGGACATTGTAAATTTAATGTTGATAAAAATGGTACTAATTGTTTTGTTGAACCTTGATAAACACATTGTCCATCTGATAATGTATATAAATGATCGAACATTTCAAATAAACGTGCTGATGGTTGATGTATTGTACATATTATTGTACGTCCACCACTTGCTAATGTTTTCAATAATGATATACATTGAAAACATGATGAACTATCTAAACCACTTGTTGGTTCATCAAAAAACATTATTGGTGGATTACTAACTAATTCTAATGCAATTGATAAACGTTTCTTTTGACCACCAGATAAACCACTAGTCATTGTACGACGATGATCTAATAAACCTAAAGTATCCAGAATTTCAGTTATCTAAAATCAATAATAATTGTTTATCAGACAGAAAAAAAAAATACAAATAGAAGAAGAAGAAAGAAAAACTAACAATATCTTCACGTTCATGTCGTTTTTTATCGCCAATTTTCAATTTTGCAGCCACAGTCATTGCCTCATCAACTGTTAAATTTGAATGTAATTGATTATCTTGCATAATATAAGCTGATAATTTTTTAAATTGACTGATATCACGTTCATTATCATTCATCAAAATTTGACCCTGCATGCCTTCGGTTCTATTTACAAACACCAAAAAAAAAAAAATCAATTAGACTCCTATTTGTTTATTTTTATACTCAATGACATGGAAATTGTAACACCAAGAAATGGTAGAGAATTTTTGATCATTTAACCTATTGGTTACACACTCTCGTACCCTTCGTGGCATCGTTTCTATCAAATAGTTGATTCGTCCTGTACAGCTTGTAGCAAGTTTCTCAGTGTACTCTCCTTAATGTTCCAAACATGCTCGATGGGCGAAAGATCGGGAGATTAACATTATCCTCTGCAAATAGGTATATTGAAGGTTTTTCAAAATGAGGATGAGCATTATTCTGCTGGAAAAGTGGATCTTCCAACCAATGCCGTAGCTACTACTCTAAGCGCCTATAGCTCAAGAAATAAAAGGCGCCTTTGCAGGGAACAAAAAGGATAAAACAGAAAAAAAAATGCAATTTTTTTGCACTTTTTCTTGTCTGTCACATTTGAAATAAATAAACATTGCTACAATAGTACAGTAATCCCCTAAGCTCGGCGCCTATTTCAAATGGCGCCTATGGTCGTGGCCACCTTCGCCATACCTTCGCTACGGCACTGCTTCCAAATGTCCAAGAGATGGAAGAATATGGGGTTATAAAACCTCATCCACATATCCCTGAACGATCATATTGCCTCGGAGGAATACCAAACAAAACCTACTTCCATAAGTTATAGAAGTCCATACCATAATTCCCACAGTTTGGTGCACATGCCTCAGAACAGAAAATGCAACATTGCGACGTTCTTCGTTTGACCCTCATACGTCCATCATGCATTCCCAAATAGAACCGGGATTCATTACTGAACACCACTTTATGCCACTCTAGGTCAGTGTTGAGCTGTTAATGGTAACACAAGATGTGGCCGATACGATTGCAAACCGACAGCTCAGATTCTGTGGTGAACCGTTCGAAAGGTTACAGGACGACCTTCATTAGCTAACCATTGATCTGATACTGGAGAATCGGTCTCTTGTTGCCATAAGACAAAGATAGCGGTCCTGAATCTCATTTGTTCTTCTTTTTCCTTCAGTTCCTCTTCTGCGACATGCTTGACCCCCTAGTCCACGCCCGATAGCAGCGCAATTTCCAATTTTTCTGAAATAAAAACCATCTTCTCACAAATCAACAATACGACCCCTATTGAATTGGCGGTAATTTCCACGTTAACACACTCGAGGCATGATGACAAAACATAGACCTGGTAAAATTGTTAAAAGAAATTGAAAGAACTGTCAATTGCTAGTTCTTAAACGTTTTTGCAAAGTTTGGTCAAGAAATTTCTACCCCTATTCTTGGTGTTGCAATTTTCATGTAATTGAGTATATTATTATGATTATTATTATTATTTTGAAAGAACATACTTATAACCAGTAAGTATATTAAGAAGTGTAGATTTACCAGCTCCTGATGGACCCATAATTGCTGTAAGTTCACCAGAACGCAAACGGCCACTAACCGATTTGAGGATTGTTTTATCATCTGAAGAATAAAGATCAGCATGTATAATTGGTTGCATAAATTAATTAGATGAATTAAGCTTGGAAATACGTCATCTCTTTCTCTCTAACTTTTATTTTTGTTGCATTATTTATGAAAAATTTAAATTTACAACGACATGTTGAATAAAAAGGACAATAACACGAATTACGTAGACATAAATCGTATAATTGCTAATAATAACAATAACAATACTTATTATTCTTAACAATGATTGTTGCATTGAAATGATAGATAATCATGTAAAAACCTAGCAATAATAACGGAAATTTCTATTTATGGTCTGTTTATTAACGTAATTCTTTAAAAAAAAAAACTAGAATAATTCGTATATTATTGTTGTCTGTTCGTTATAATAATTTTGGTGTTTACGTAAAATTGTTGCCCAACTAGTTTTTTTTTGTAATAGAAATCGTATTTACAATGGTCATTATAAACAAGAAAACGTGTCAACAATTTCATGTTGGTTTTTTTTCTTTTCGTTTTTATATTCTTAAACTTTTGGAATATATTATTTAAACAAATTAAAATATTTATCTTTGATGTAGAAACGAATAAACAATTAGAGGACAAGGTTGAGGCACGTACGCACTCATTACAAAGTCAGAAGGTTAATTTAATTAAAATTAAAAAAAAACACGTTTTATTATTATTATTGATATTTTCAAATTAAATGGAAATAATTTGTTGTAAAAACATTACAAAATAACATTTATTATTATTATAAATTTTTTTAAAAATTACGTAAAATAGCTGAATTTTTTTTATTGTTATTATTTTTCAACCAAAAATTTATCTAACAATTAATTGTTATCGACGAAAATTTCTATTGTTGCAACAATAAAAGATAATTGTTGATTTTTATCTATTAAAAAAAAAATTTCGTAATTTTTCAAATTAACCGCTCCTACCATCATCAATTATCGTAATCTTAACCACAATGAAACAATTGAATTAGAACGCGGTTCATTCAAATTTATACACACACACACACACACACGTAGTACATCAAATTTCAATAATAATAATGTACAAAGGTTATCATAAATTATTGATAAAATATTTGTAACATTTATTTGATAAAAATTTCCTGTGTATACATCATCGAAACTTACGTTTACCCTGTCGTACTGTATATGTTAGATTTGTGAATGCCAAATCGACTTTGGGCCGTTGTGGTAGATGGGTTAGTTTTTTTGGTTGTGCAGCGACAATTTGCACTTTAACATCAGGATTACGTTGTTTCAACAATAACGTATCTGTTGCCATATTTGCAGTAATCAAACAATAAAAATAGGAACAAAAGCAACTAAACTATCACACCCTGTATATCGTTGTGGTAGAAATTTGTCAACGGTCACTAGATTTTTATTGGAAAAACAATGCGTTTTATTATTGATTTACAAATGATTAAACTGGAATTTTTCGTCTAAATTGTGATGATTTGAATTTCAGGACGCATTGTTGTTGGAGACACACACACAGCAAAAAACTGTAAGATAATGAGAAAAATATTGTTTTATAATTATAATCAACAAACTTTGACCGATTGTTGATAGAGCATGCGTATTGTGATCCAAGGCCTACCGCATGTTGGTGGAGAATGGTTAAACTAAAGCCACGTTCACACTGAAATCACTACATAATTCGGCTAAAGGATAAATTGATAACAGTCGATTATCATTAAATTATTAGATAGAAATCTTTAACAATTAATTGTAAGCCAACCTTTATAATCCTATTTAAGTACAAAGTTTTAATTATTAATCATCCATAGAAATACTAGACCTTTGAAACATTAGATATAACAATCATCAAAAAATTAATTTTTTTTTTTTTTAAGAAAAATAAAACAATCCATACACGTGTTTACCATCATCACAGACTCCAGTTTTTGTGATAATTATTCGAGTTTCAGGGTCGCGAAAGTTGACAAATATCCAAGACAAGATTTCTATTTTCTTAACAGATGAAAAGATAAAAATTTTATTTGGAAAGCAACCATTTTTTTAACGAATTAGAGCCATAATTAGAGAAGAATTTGATCAAAATTTGAAATAATGTAGAAAAAGAAGATTGATGACACAATATTAATGATGATAGACGGATTTTATAGCTTTCGGCCATATATTTGTGTATGAAATTTAACTTTCTCTTTTTTTTGTTGTTGTTGTTTATTTAGGTTTTTTTTCGAATTCTTTCTCTACAATTTTTAATTTTGTGCTTATTGCGTAGTGGTTTTATTTTTATTTATTTATTTATCGAACTGGTCAATGTAAACGGGAAAAAAGTCTTGTATAATTGATGCATACTTTCTCTTACTTCCGTTTCCGTTATTACTCACGGTTTTTTTTTTGTATTTTTCATAATTTCTTTGCTAGGCAAACATCATTTTTTTGTTTTATCGTAGTCACCTTCAAGGTATTGTTCAAAAACACCAAACCTTGAAATGCTAACATGGAAAAAACCTTAACCGTCAAATTCAACTTCTAATGAATTATTCAAATTAATAATAATAATAATATTGATATTAATAATAATAATAATAAGATTTGTTATATACAGATGCAAATTTAATTCATTATTAAATTCACCTTTGACCAACTCAATAACAAGCTAAAAGTAATCTTTACTCATTTAAGTGATAAGAATTTCAAATATGACGTCTTTCATTATCTTTGGAATTCGTTAAATGGGCAATTCCATCAACAATAGTTAAATTTAACGGATAGTTATGTCGTATAGGTTGGACAAAGCCGCCATTAGAGACATTTTTTTTTATGATCGACTAATTCTTTAATGTTAATCTAGATTGCCACGTTTATAGGTGGTCCACCGTACAGGAGCCATCAATCAATATAAAAGCGCCACTTGGGGTAGATTTTTTCTCATTTTCTACCAGTTGTATACAGCGTACGACAGTAAAATGGGTACATAGGGAAAATCATCAGTCACTCTTATAAAGAAACAGTGGGTACCTTGAAGACTTTTTGACGCCATCCATCACTCCATCTCTAGTATCGATCTTTGTTTGATACAGTTGCCTAACAATGTAGTACTTTAAGAAAAATATCGTAATGCTGCCTTTGCTCCTGACAAAGATATTGATCATGTAGGGGAATTTTTTTTATGTATGAAAGAGGAATGGGTGGTATATGAAAGATATGAGAGTGGGTAATGTCGGTGCTCTTTCTTATGTACCTATTTTGCTGCCACATATTGTATATAGTTGATCACGTATTGTCCGTGATGTGGCAAATTAGAATTTCCAGCTGTCGTCAAAAGTTCATATTATGTGTGACACTCAAGGATTACAGGAAAACGATAATTTTAAACGCAAGTAGATCGTTCAATACGCTTATAATTGAGCAATTTTTACGCAACTCAGGGCTAATGGTGTACTTTAAATTTGATGGTCAACAAGCAGAAGCTCCTATTTAATTGTATACTTCAAGTGCAATGCCGAATTAAACCGGAAGCTAAGGAACACATGTTTCAATGCCCGGTTAGGATAGGGACGCAAATCCGGAAATACGTATAAGTGATATAGAAAAAAACATTTTAAAATTAGACTTAGGTGAGTTCTAAGGAACATAATTTCTTGATCTGATATTGCTTAAGTGTGATATAGAAGATAAAGTTTAGTTATCACATTTTTATTCTTAATACAGCAGACTCTAGTTAATTGGAATACAGCAATGGTCTAATTAAGCGGCTGACCCAATTACATGAGGTTACATAGATAAATATTAAGACTGATTATGATTATTAATTATTATACAGTTTTCTAACCATCAAGAATACATATACAAAAAAAGTCAAAATACTGTCGTGAATGATTAACACTTTCTCCCTCTTCTGGTTCCCTGATTTGAGTATTCGATACTTCCATTTTCATTCCAGCATTTGACATTGTTCTATTTTCGTCTTAATCATGAAACAATCAAAATAGTTGTGAGATCTCAATCTCTAATGCTTAAAGGTGTTTAACCTTTAAACTCACGATTAGTTATAATTTCCATATTGATTGAATTAGTGGCACTAAGCCCCCCTACTCCTCAAAAGACAAGGTTGCGCCACTGGATTGAATATATCAAGGACGTTGTGGTCGCAGATGAAAACTCAAGCTAAATATTTGTTAAACATCATCAACTCTGGTGAAGTCTTGTCCATACATCAAGACTTACAAATCGCAGCTTGTATTTTCAATAATCCAGAAAGGTTAAGCTCCTTCCATGGTTACATTATGCTGCCGATAGCTGGAGAAACATGGATAGAAAAGCAATCCATTACTATTTTGTAACATCAAACAATTTGTAAAGTGCAACAGGTTAAGAACGATGAAGAATTTATAAGTGAAACACTTTGTAGATTTTAGCATTGCTCGTAGTTGAATTTCTAGTGTAGTGGTTCCTAACCTGTGTTCCACGTAGCACTAGTGTTCCGTAAGCATTTGTGTTTCGCCGTCATTATATAAATTGCAATTTTAATTTAAGTAAGTAAGTGTTCCGTTGAAATATAGTTTCATATTTTAAAAAAGTTGGGCACCACTGTTCTAGAGTCTATCTTGAACTCCGTCATATCGGATGGCTTAATATTCCATGCAAGAAAACAGTAAAGGACATCCAGTACGTGCAATAAGTATTTGTATTGCTTGTATTCGTTCATGATCAATTGAAACCATAGGCGTGCGCATGGGGGACCATGACTCCCTCTAATGCACTAAGGCATTTTAGCGCCTTCGTTCATACACACAAATTGCCATCCCTCACATCCATATATCATGGTCGTGTTCGTTGTCGTCCTTAACAGTGAGATATGCGCCTTGGAGACTTACTGCACATGCACATATCATTAGAAATTGAAAAATTTATCAAATTTAATGATGTGCACATGTGCAGTAGGTCTCCAAGGCGCATGTGTCACTTTTAAAGACGGCAACGAACACTGCCATTGTTGATGATTCAGCTGCCGTTTTTGTATATTTGATTTAAATGAACACCACTAGCGTTCATATCATTGATTTCAATGAAGTTGCCTGGCCCCTCTTAATCAAAAAACATTGCATATCACCCGTACATGCCTGCATTCATAATTCTGTTGTTTTACTCCAGCATTCTTGATAATTATAAAATCAGTTAATTTATTATTTTGCATAATTTTTTCATAATTTCGCGTAATTGAATCAACTGCTTAATTAAAATCAAATTAGTCCAATACTGATGTGTTCCCAATTAACCTGACCCTAGTAGAGTTCAGGGACGATCCTACCTACTGTGCGAGTGGTGCGTTGTACGCAGGGACGGACTAAATTCGAACCGGCTAGCCAATGGTTTGTTTTAATTTTTAAAAAAGATCTATAGACTTTGGTGTGGTGACGTTTTGTATTTTATATAGAAAATTATGTCATCTTAATTCCAAAATGGAGAATTGATGAACCAAATTAAAAAAAAAAATGGTATAGAGGCAATAGACTTCTTAGAGACGGTCGTCAGATAAAAATCAAAATGGAGTATGAACTTCGTTTTAAAAACATCCAACTGATAATCTTTATAATAATAATAAGAATAATTAGAAAAAGACAATTAAAAAAAAATTATATCAATAAAGAAAGACTTGTTATTCACAATTGAACTGCTTTTAATAAAAAATAAACAACATACAGTATGCGGCAACAAAATAGGTACATACGGAAACGCATCAGCAACACCCACTCTCATAAGCTGTGTTCACACTTGTGCGTCAAAGTTATGCGTTTGACGTACGTGTTGCATACATGAGTGTATACTTCAAACCGAGTTGAACAGGATAGGAAAACAACAGGAATGTATACAACAGACGTGTGTATCATGCGTTTTTCAGTACATTTGACAAGCACATGCAAACGTACAAGAGTAAGCACGCTCATAAAGAGACACTGGACAGAGTGGACAGCCAACAGTGTTATTGACGCCACCCATCATTCATCCCTGGTATTGATCTTTGTCTGATACAACTTAGAAATGTACCATTGGAGGTACTTTAAGAAAAATGTCGTCCTGACAAAAACATTGGTCACGTAGCGAACATCTTTTATGTATGAAACAGGGATGATATCTTTGAACAGAACTAGAGATGCCGTCAACAACTGACACTTTTACGCTTTTGGCTGATCAATTTCTCTTTCTATTATTCTGACTCATCTGGAAGATATGAGAGTGGGTAGTGTCCGTGTTCTTTCCTATGTACCTATTTTGCTGCAGTATACTGTATACAATACATATGTTGAACATATGTAGGAATATGTGCATCTGTTATTTAAAATAAACTTCACATTTTAATGTATAACAAATTATTGTTGAATAATGGCGCCTAAATTAACAATTTTATTAACAATAATACAAATATTCTATTTTATACAAACCGAAAAATTCAATTTAGATACAACAACAATAAATAATTATAGTGAATTTTTGAATTTCGGTGATAAGAAATTAACAAAATTAGAAAAAAACAAATTAGAAAATTCAATAATTAAATCGAAATTAGATATATTAAGTGAAATATTTAAAATACAAATTGATTTAATTAAAACAAATCAACAATCATTAGATTTAATATTTTTAATTGATTCATCCTCAAGTATTGGTGCCGAAAATTTTCAAAGTGAATTGAAATTTGTTAAAAAATTCTTAAGTGATATCACTGTTGATTTTAATCATACTAGAGTGGCTGTTGTTACATTCAGTTCAATTAATAATGTGGTAAGTTATTTTAATTGATAAAAAAAAAATTCAACCGGTTTCGCTAACCGAAATCGGTCGTTTTACAAAAATTAAACAAAATTATTTAAAGGCAACACATATTGATGAAATCACCTATCCAAATTATTACAATAATAAATGTAAATTGTTAAATAATGAATTGAATCAAATTCAATATAATGGTGGTGGTACATGGACGTTGGGTGCATTTCAACAAGCGCAAAAAATTTTCGAAAAAAGTCGTAACGATTCACAAAAAGTTCTATTTTTAATTACTGATGGTTTCTCAAATGGTGGTTCACCTATACCTATAGCAAATCAATTAAAAACAAAACAAAAAGTTATAATATTCACCATTGGTATACGTAATGGTAATTATAAAGAATTGTATGAGATTTCAACACAACCAGGAGAGTTATTTAGTTATTTATTAGATAGTTTCCAAGAATTTGAGAATTTAGCAAGACGTGCTTTACATGTTGGTTAGTAATTTCAAGAATTAATAATTAAGGTGCGGACGCACCAGCGGCGTAACTAGATCTTGAGCGTGTCTACTATTGCATGAAGGGGGTTAGTTATACTTTGAAGGTCACTAGAATGAAGATACCAACCTGGAGGCTGTAAAGTTTCTAGATTTCATCGCGTAGTTAGGAAATTTAATATTATTAGGCTTGTGCCTTATGAGTAGTAACTACACCACTGGCCAGAACTTCTGGTTTACAAATTATAATCTCTTCCAAAAACACCACAGAACTGACTCATTAATAAGATTCTTTGTCCGTACAATGACCGTTTCTCCAAAATATGGGCAGTGGACCAAAACTTATTTGCTTCAACATTTTTATTTAACGAATTCGGCACAAGGATGCCAAGATTTGACGTTTTTATTATTGCCTTGTGTAAGGTCTCTTCTTCCAGTCCCTCACACACGAGCTGTGGTTCATTCCCCACTGTACCTC
>JAZBGY010002030.1:0-14099 GCA_037414755.1 Lydus trimaculatus
CATAAACATTTCGCTGTACCGTATTACTCATATTTTTAAGTTCATCTGAATCAATCTCAATTCTCGATAAAGCTTCCGCCGTTACATTATCTTTCCCCTTAATGTATTTTAATGTAAAGTCATATTCTTCGAGAACCAAACGAAATTTAGTTAATCTACTTGATGGGTTATTCATGCCAAAAAGATAAATTAACGGTCTATGATCGGTAAAAATTATAAACTTCCTCCCAAATAAATATGGTCTAAAATGTTTTACTGCCCAGACTATTGCTAATAGTTCTTTCTCAATAGTACAGTAATTTTTCTCCGATTTGTTAAGAGACCGACTGGCATATGCATCTCCATTAGAGAGCACTGCTCCAATTGAATATCCAGACGCATCAGTTTTTTAAAATGAAAGTATTGTTTGAAGAAAAATTCGGATATTGTAGTACAAGTGGGCTTATTACTGCACGTTTCAATGTTTCGAACGCACGCTGGCATTCTGTTGTCCATTCGAATTTTACCGATTTCCTTGTCAAATTGTTCAGTGGACTTGCGATATGAGCAAAATTTTTAATATAACGACGATAGTAATTAACAAATGCAACGAATCGTTTCGTTTCGTTTGCATCTTTTGGAACATTGTACTGTTGAATTGCATGAATTTTTTCCGGATCAGGAGAAACTCCTGTTGACGAAATTATGTGTCCCAAGTATAAAATTTGTTTCTTTAAAAATTTACATTTATTTGGATTTAACTTTAAGTTAACATCTCGTAATCTTTGTAAAACTTTTGTGAGATTTCTGTTATGGTTTATTAAATTATTTCCGAAAACAATTTGAAGTAATGCACAAATATCTAGGTGATGAACCAATATTTGCAATCAAGAAATTTGGAAATAATCTATTTCTACATCGGTTCATCAACCCTCAATTAGTACATTACAGTAGGTCTGTTTAAATTATCAAGTTTTACTTGGTACAAGCTAACTTGAACAAGCAAAACTTGATAGTGTAATCGTACCTTTACGTATTAATATTGTCAAGAAATTAACAGAACCGAATTTCAAAATCGAGTTTGATGAATTGGAAATAGAATTGGTATTATTTTAAAATATCCATCCTTCCATTCACTGCAACCGAAGCATTGGATGATAAAAATTTATATAAAAGTGAAAACTCAGTTATCTGAATTTAAAGACATTTTGCCTATGAACTGATCTTGGTGTCCGAGAAAACATACACATGTGCCCCAGAAACATTTCACAAAATGAAGCATACGAAATAAATGTGACGATCAATTCTAACTTAAATCAATCATTTAACATATCTGTCTAAAGCTTGGGTGAGTTACACGAGAAAATGCGCCCTAGTTACTCTAAGCTACCATATGGCGAAAAGTCGGGTACTTTCGAAAGCTCCAATCGTATAAATCAAACAAAAGTTATAACCTTTCACGATATTGCGACAATAACAAAGTAATGGCCTTGTAAAACGATATGTAAACTTACATCATCATTGACAGTAAAATAGAAACATACTCCCATTAAGCAAAACTTTGTCACTTTAGAAACCATATAATGATTATGAATTAATTAATTATTCAGAAAAAAAAGCGCTACTAAGGGTTTTAGCTGATATAAACAATCTGATACTATGTTACTTCTTTTATATAATAACAGAGAAGTCTGCAGAAAGCATCATTAATATGGAACGTGTGTCAGTTTCATTTGGTAAAAGTTCTGTTAATCTTAGTTCTGTTGATGAATATTCCATGTCAAATGATTCAAATTTATTTATTTGTTTATGAATTGAATTTGCAACAGTTTACACAATATGCACCTGGATTCTTTTTTATGTTCTATGTATTATTTCCATAAAATAATAAATCCTTTATTGTGATTCTTTAAATTTACAGGTATTATTAGGTGCGTTTATATTGCTGATAAATCCAAAACTTGTCGAAAATTTATTTGAAGAAGTCAAGATATGGTCAGTCGACAGTGCAACTGAAATAACCAAATCAAAGAATACAAAAGAAATGAAAATTGTGTCACTTTTTACAGTTTTTAATACAATTGGTGCATTCATTTCCGGGATTGTTTATTATTTCTGTAATTCATATGATTGAACAACATTTTTAATGATCAAATGCGTCGCTGACTATTATCCAGAATATTTAAATATTTTCAGGATAATTTATAAGCTTAGCCTTGTTTTTGCAGGGTTTACTGCATGCATAGCACATTGTTATCAGGTCATTTATTACACACAACATATGAAATATCAATGTTTGATGTTAATCGATCAAATTAACGAAATAACGAAGTCATGCAAAGGTGATTCTCTTTATCGAAAATTGATTGGTTAATTTCGTTAACAGAAGACAGGAGATAATAAGGTAATTTACAAGTCACCTGTTTATACGTTTTCCAAATTAATCTGACGAAGAATGTAATGTAATTTTACAGGTCGGGCTACTCGAAAATCTATGAAATGTCAAACCATATAATTTGTTTTGCATTCTGTAGATTATTATGTATTATAAGTGTGGAATTTCTGCTGTTCACAATACAAACAATACACTCAAATTACGATTACCGATACATACCACTAGCTTATATAATTTGTGTGACAACTAGCGTGTCGGTTATTATGGCAGACCAATCTATTGAAACTGTCGTAAATATTTATCAGACGTTGATTAACAATGCTTTTAATATTTCTTTTTTGTAGAGTGAAAACGTGTACGAAGCATTGAAACAAATCAACTGGTACAACATGAATATTGCAAATCAGAAGATTTATTTGATTGCACTGATTTGTGCACACAAGAAAATTCAAATAAGATTTTCTGACAATTATTCAATCAATTACCCATTAGGATTAGCAGTTGAGTTCCTTTATTCTTTTAAAATTAAATTATATTAAATTAAAATATTAAAATTATTCCTGAATAAATTTCAGATTGTTCGAAGTACATATTCAACCATGTCAGTTTTTGCTGGTTACATCAATCCTTAATTGTTTATTATTAGATGGCGGACGTCGGACGTACAGTAAAATGACAAAAAAATTTCACCGACACAAATTCAGCACCAATATAGTTATGTGCCTACTCTTTCATTTATACAGCTATTGTCAATGCAACTAGAAACATTGGAGAAATAGAGGAAACGAGACAATGTTATGGCCTTCGTCCTGGTTGAAAAGAGAAATATAGAAAATGGGTGCTTAAGTATTTGTAAAAATGCCCACCCTCACTAGCTGTACCATACCCCCTTTTCTAATAACCACTCCTCGTTTCAATCAAACCCGGAATTTCTTGCCCTCTACCAGGTAAACAGGTCAGAAGATATTTGCTATCCTTCTAGAAACATTCCGATTACAATAAGTAAGAGAAAGATGGCATTACACAATAGATTTGGTACATTTGAAATAAATCTAAATATCAAAAATAAAAGTGTACGATTCAATTTAAATTTTTGTTAGTTTTTCTTATACCAATTAATACTGAGCTCAATATAAAGGAAAAAAAAATACTAACAACTATTTATTGTTATGGAATAATATTATGTTCGAAGTAAAACTTATGTTCTTTTCCAAAGACAAGAATTTCTTTTTTAAATTTTTGTTACAAAGATAAAAATACAATCACAAAAAAATTTCAGTATTTGCTTATGCCTGCAATCAAAGAAAAAAACATCTAATAAAAATTTTGAATGCACTGTTATTTTTAAGCAATAATCAAAGTTTGGACAAATAGGCCGAGAGGTGCACCTGTTAAATAGGATAAATTCAAAATTGATAATTCCTTTATTACGTACTGTAGTATTGCAGATATTGAAAGGGTTCTAAAAATGTACTAAATGTGAACTACCTGGTTTAGAAAATTCTTACTCAAAATATGAATTCAGAAATAAGTCATAAACAACTGAATCAGTAGACTTCAAAGAAGATTATAAGTAAGAACGCCCAATCTAAATAGTTTTCATATTACCTATCACAGTTGTAATCTGTATTATAAACAAGAATTCTTATTCTTATGATTGTATTCTAATCTTTGTACCGTGTCTTGAAAGTTTTGTAACATAAATTTCGTAGTACATCTTGTCAATTAACAATAAAAAAAAAATTAAAATAAAATTTTTTATCTTTGGCAAAGAACAGAAGTTTTCCTTCTAACATAATATTATTCCAAAACATTAAACAGTTGTTAATAATTACTTTATTTTATTGAGCCCATAACTGAAAACTTTTGAAGAGCAGTTTTACAAAAGAATAAGGAATTAAATTGAATAGTACACGTTTATTTTTGCTATTTAGATTTATTTCAAATGTACGAAATCTATTGAGTAATCCCATCTTTCTCTTACTTATTGTAATCGGAATGTTTCTAGAAGGATAGCAAATATCTTCTGAACTGTTTACCTGGTATAGGGCAAGAAATTCCGGGTTTGAATGAAACGAGGAGTGGTTATTAGAAAAGGGGGTATGGTACAGTTAGTATATATTTCTCTTTTCAACCAGGGCGAAGGCCATAACATTGTCTCATTTTCTCTATTTCTCCAATGTTTCTAGTTGCATTGACAATAGCTGTATATGTAGGTAATACAAAAAATGCATGTTAATGAGCATATAAATTACAATTATAACATTATAAAGTACAAGATTGAATTGTTATTTTTATGTCCTTTCATATAATATGTATACTGACATGACATCATGAGGTTATGTTTGTCGAAAACTGCCAATTCAATGTTCTGATTCGCTAAGTTGTGTCCTCTAATCTTGTTTCTTAATCATTCGTTTGTTTTTCAATTCAGTCAATTCATTCTCACCCAACACAGATGTTAGCTTCAAGCTTTTCTATAAAAGATCGCCAAAGGGCAGGAACATGGTTAAGCAGATTAAATTGCAAATCCTCCGTCTGGTACACGGATGGATCTAAAATGAAGAATGGGACTGGTATAGGAATATATGGACTCAACTATAGGGCATCCTTAGCCTTAGGAAAGTCGCCAACCATAATGCAAGCTGAAACTCTTGCAATAGAAATGTGCACTAGAGAATGTATACGAAGAAACCTCAAATATACATCTTGACAGAGAGCCAGGCGTTGCTGGAGGCTCTAAAGGCTCTAAGGGCCTATAACCTTGAGTCAAGAACCCTCTGAGAATGTCGTCAATCCCTGAAACAACTGGCTAAGGCTAATAAACTCACCCTTGCATAGGTGTCAGGTGCCAGGGCATCAGGACTTGCTGGTAACGAAATAGACGATGACCTTGCCAGAACAGGTGTTATGACTCCACTCATAGGTGCGGAGCTATTCTGTGGGCTGGCGAAGACCCACAGAAGGCAGTAAATCTGTGCGTGGGATTGGAGCAGGCAAATACTCCACTGGAGACAATGGCCAGAAATGCCACAGACAAAAATGCTAGAAAGCTTCTCGATCTAAGTAGGAACGACATAAGACTGGTAACGGGGCTCTTAACTGGGCACTGCCCAATGAATTAAAAAGCTGAACAAAGCAATGTTACTACTAATTTTAGTTTTGATGATAACGCGTCTCTCAAGTGGCTATCCATTTTCATAATATGTGGTGTCACACAATCTATTATAGTAGAATTGGCAGTTCTACTAGAAGTTTTGCAGTAGCACCCAAATGAGGCCGACACCTAAACGATTTTTCAACTCACACACGGCCCTTTGGTCGGTGACATTTCTTCATTTCTATATCATCTTTTCTTTTCTTCACTTACAATTTAGTGACTATTCTACAGGCTTTGTGAAGTTCAGTCGACATGTTCACTATGCAAATGCGTTAAAACTAAAGCTGGCGTGTTAAAAATTTCAGTTTGTGAAAATGCTGTATAAACCTTCACTGGCATGTGAGTAGAACTTACATGATCACTGGCACCACTAAATTCATGCATGTCTAAGCCCAGCTTGATGATAATTCTTCTTGTGAATTTAAAGAATTACATTAAACTATAATCGATCTTAATTAGCTCATTAAAGACTTATTCATTAATTCAATCAATAGGGATTATATATTGTTGTAGAAATATTTTCTGTAGATTTCTATATCTTTCCTCAAATACGAATTCAAGAAGGGTAAAACAATATTAGACTTTTTCTGTAAAATAAAATCCTAAGTTGTTCGTCTTTTCTGAATAACTAATTACTTCACAATCATTTTCCGATACCCAAGCAGAGAAATTTTTCTTAATATCTTGATATTTGATAATCGTAAACATTGATGATAATTGTTATTATTCTCCTATCATCATTACCAAACTCATTTGAATATGGTGAAAGCCTATAACTCCTTTTCTCATAACGCTATTAATGAAGTTATCTATTGAATTTAGTACTTCGTGTATCACTGACTTTTATTATGTTTCACGATTTTTATTATAATTCAATTCTAATTACCAATTTTTCTTATTTGTATCAAACTTGAAGCCGGTTTTCGATCTTATACCATGGGCTCTTAAAGGCATACAGGAAATAGGGGTGAATAGTCTACACTCATTTTTAGTGTTCATGTTCAATGAGTAATGTAATAGGACCCAGTGATACCTACCTAAACTGTTAAAAAAGTATGTTGCAAAATTAGAGAAACTCTATTAGGCCCCATACACCTGAGAACAAATTGCGCAACAGAGGCTGCTGTGCAAACAATTAAATAGTGTATGGTGTTGTTTGTCGTGCTGCGCAACTACTTGCAGAAATTCAAACTTGTTTGAATTTAATTGCACAACGAGTGGCGTTGCGCAACTACTGCATCGTGTATGGGCTTTGTGCAATAACTGCAGTTTCTTTTTCACGCGTGGAATACATGTTTTGGTAGGTACACGACAAAAGCAACTGGAGTTTACATAAAATTGCGTATAGTGGATGGGCGACATTTGTTTGCACAACAATCGTTGTGCAACGTCAGTTTGTGCAATTTGTTCGCAGGTGTATGAGACCTATATCGGAGGCAGAGTCACCAAATCCAAGTGTATACGAAATTTAAACCATTCACTGCTGACGCCAAGTGTAAAACTTTAGCTCGGTGCTAAACATTCTTTTCTGCTTTTGGGTAGTATTTAGTTTAATTTGAGACGTAAATTACTTAATTATGCTAAAAGAGAACACAAAGGGCTCAAAACAGCATGGCGTCATTTTACCACTTTACTTTCCGCGGTATTTTTGAAGAATTCACTATCAGATATGATAAGACGACACTCGGACAGTAGATTTGACCTTTACGGAGGTGCTCACACAACAACAATACTTTGCTTCAATGCGGAAACTGGTCTGTAAGGGATGTTAGATACAAAGACGTCAATTAACGTCATCAGCACCAGCAAAAGAACACAACAGACGTCAATTGTCGTTATTAGCAGTGAAATTATTGAAAATGTATAGTAAGTGTACTTTAACTAAAAAAATTTTGTGAGAAGGTATACAGTCAAGCAAATATAGAAGTGAACATTTGATTCCCAGTTCTGGAAATAACCAGCGAAATTACAAAGAAGAGGGAGGAGCTCACACGGATGAATGAACACACTCGGGTGACTGAGCACGCTCAGCTATAAATATATTAATAAAGACGATGATTGTCCGAAATGATTGTTTTACTTATACCCAGCCTTCGTCTAACACATTCAAGAATATTATAGCCCTTAGGTGTCGCTATTATTTAGTGTTTAAATCGTTAAAAAATATTAAACCGTTTTCGAGATATTTGGGAAAAATTGATTTTGCAGCGTGAACTTCGACCCTAATTTTTCCTTTAAACTTGCGAACGCACACTAACGGCAAAATACGTGTCGTTTATAATGAGTTTCTCTATCTGTATACCAAAAATCATCAAAATCTGGAGATTTCACCTTGTAAAGTTAATTCGTTAAAATTCAAATGGAGTTGTCACTGATTTTTGTATATTCAAACCAGCCTAGACAGCACCACTTTGGATACCCTTGTCATAAGTGCTCATTTATCTCAATATACAGTACCACTTGATGAATCAAAACGTTTCGAAATAAAACATCAGATTTCAAAGAAGATCTAAGTTTAGTACAGTCGTCCATCCTCTATGACATGAATTCCATTTCTGGCTTTACAAAAAATACAAAATAATAGCTAAAGGTGATCAAAGTAATTGTTTATAGAACAAACTCTTTCGATGGTTTCTTAACATGCTCTAGACATATGTACACAAAACTATTTACTGGTATGGTAGGCTCTACCAACGCATCCTTTCTTTCCTGTATCTTAGACGTCTTGATATCAAGTCGCCTTCGAATTCTATATGTTTAATTAAAGAACACAGGTGTACTAAAATCAATAAATAATTTCAGTAATAGCATTTACAAAAATAAAAGTTGTACGCTTTTACCACATTTACGTAAGAAGATATTTATTATAGGAGAATAATAATAATTATCATTAGCGGTTATTACTATCATCAGGATAATAGTAACTTTCCGCTTAAGAATCGAATAATGATTATGAATTGATTAATTATTTAGAAATAGAGGAATATATCATTCAAATAGACACGTCACTAGATGTGTATAGCTGGGGCCGTGATGATTAGGTTACTGTAGACGAGTAGGTGGAACGGATGGGGCTTCGGAGACGTTCTCTATCGTGTAGGTCTTAAATTTCAGAAACTGTTTATATGATCGGTATTTGGACCGATTGGCATCCAAAGTACTATCGCTTCGGAACATACCTACACATTATATGCTTACTCATAGTTCTACAGTGTTTAGCAAGGTGGAAATAGATATTCAACACAACGAGGTCTTAGATTGCAAGTAGAGCTACTGTGGCGTAAGCTTTAACATCTTTAACATTGGGATACCGCATCCCTTTTAGTGTAGCTTCCGCATATTACTTTGACTTTGTCAGTAAAATTTATTTCTAGTTGTACTGATTTTAGTATAGGTATTAATAAGTACTAGTGTACTCACTCATGTTGATGTCTTAAAGATGTCCTAGCTTTTGGCATGTTGAATTCTGATAAATATTGTCGTAAGAGTAAGATAAAAATTTTCAATGGGAATATTTTGCTGTAATTGAAAGTCATTGAATAATGCTTGAGCTGAAATGTAAATTAACACAATGATGACTTTGAATAGGCTATCAAAATATGTAAACCTCAGGCATCCTTTCGTAATATAGTACAGACGCTGTATTCTATGACCCGGTGGTGACCTGTCAAAGCATTTGGAATGACCCACTATAATTGCTAATCAGTTCTGTTGTTGCTAAGAATTTTATGTAACATACATTTTAATCTTTAAGTGTTAGAAAAATGGGAGCAATATACTAATGCTACAGTCTGACCTGCGGGTATCGTGACAAACCTCCGCTTTATGCTACGGCCTGACCTGCGCCCCGAAGGATCGTGTGTTTGGCGTGTCAAAGTTTTCGCGCGAACATTCGCCGAACTGTAACGGCTATATTATCGTTGTCGTGATAGAAAGACGAATATTCGTCGTTCAACGACACGAAAGTCAATATGGCGATTAACGTTGTTTTGCGATTGTGGCATAGTCCTTTGGAAAATGGACGATTTGATTTTAAAAGCTTTATACAGATGTGTTTAAATGATTCTTTAATAATATTCTACAATTCAACAAATGGAAGGCGAAGATTCGTCACGATACCCGCAGGTCAGGTCGTAGCATTATGAGACGATAAGCGCTAATGTGGCCAGTGACTGTCGTCTAGAGTTACAAATATTCTGACTGCGGGACAGCTATCGTCCGGGAGTCGGTTTTTCAACACACATCAAAGGTAATTGACGTCCTAAAAGTTCGTCTATCTGAACAGATTTAGAATGTTCATTTCAATTCGAGCTTTCGTCAAGGACGGACGTGATAACTTTTGCGCGCCAAACACACAAGCCAGGCCAGGTCGTATCATAATAGTATATTAAGAAACAAGTTCATTTATTACACCAGTTCAGGTTATAATACGAGCCGCGAAGCGGGGAGTTTTATAAAGCACGAGTGTAATAAATGATTTTTGGAACGAGTTTCTTATACCTACAATTTTTTCTAATTTGAGCCCTTTTGTGCCCTTTTTTGATATAAAATTGAGTTTTCGAAATTTAGGGAATTTTGTGGTGGTTGCTATTACGCACGTCATATTTCAAAATTATTCAATTTTTTTTTCTTTTAAAAATTTTCAGTGGTTTTTTCGCCGCCATCCGTCTCAAAATTAATTATTGTACTACATGATCCAAGATTTTTCATGTACGGTCCCTGAAATAGAGGAAATTGTTGAAAATTTTTGAAAATACCGTCAGTAATTTGCTTCCAAATGACGTTTGCGCGAACGCTACCGACTTTAAGAAAAAAAAAAATACTGAAGCTATTAAAGAACACTAGAGGAGTGCTTTAATATCATTAAAGCTTTGTTTTTGTTGGCTTAACTACGTTATTATAGAATCAAATTAGAAAAGAGTATTTTTTTTAATCCATTAGTAGAGGCATTGGTATCCCAGGAAGTCAAATTGGGTTATAATTGACCTCTAATAATTATCCCAAATACTATTGGATTTGTTGCGATATTAGTGTTGGATTGTTGTTTGATGCTGGTAAGGCTGTGTCGTCCTCAACAGCAGTTTTGGGAGCTACCCACGTGCCCGCGCAACACAGTCAACGCCTACAATCTGTTCCATACGAGAGCTGTATGAATAAACATCAAAGGAATGTTGAAAGCAATGTGCCTCCCGTGTCGACGTGTTTTATGGTTAGACCCTGCTCAGACATGGTGGAAATCGCTCGGATTGCGTTTCCGAAGCGGATCGTATTTACATTACCGTATACCTAGTTGTTCACACTTGTCTTTACGAATGAGTTTAAACGTCTTCTTGAGGATCCATTTTGTGACACCCACGGAATAATTAAATAAGACAAAATGTCATAAAGTCCTAGAAAACCATCGAATTTTCTCTAAAACAACCCTGTTTCACATTGCCCTAACGAAACTAAATTAAAATATAGGAGATGTTATACTTTGTTGTGAATAAATGAAGGAAAGCGTGGGTTGCTGATTGGACCTGCTTGTCTGGAATGCTGGACGGGTAGGGGGGTGCGGTCAGCAATCTGTAATTACAGTCAGTTGATTGGGAATCACGAAAAAGGAAAGACGTACTTAATAAGAACTTGTATCTTGATAATAAAGATAACATAAAGTCAGGGGTGGGGTTAGTTCAATTCCTTGTGAGTGTTGTGAAAGGTGAAAAACTGTGTGTTTTAAGAAAATTCACAATGCCAATTGAAGGTGATGAGGAAAATATTCCACAATCCCAACAGGTGGATGTTAATGAGTTAATACAAATGATGAACCGTCTTACGACAGTCATGGCAAGTCAAATGAGTGCTGCCAGAGTGAGTCCTCAACAGGGATGGGCGATGTCGATAAATCGTGTCGACTTTGACAATTGTCGACGCGTCAACAAATAGGCGTATGTCAACAAATAATGTAGTAACCGAATGTCGACAAATACTTTTACGACTGCGCATCTATGACTACGCATTTTTTTCCCCACCATGCCTTTTTCTTCTGTTTTTCATAGTTAATAAAATAATGAAATAACTTTATATACCTACATTTTTTTTAAAACAAAATTGCAATATTGTAGCTCTCTAATACAAAGCTATCTAACAATAAGTGGCATAAGCGACTTTTCTTACTTTTTATGAAGTAATTTGAACAATTAATGAAATCTGCCTGACGTTGGAACATTTTTTATACATCGGAATAATTGGGAAAAAACAATTACCTATTCTTAAGCGCAACAGGCAAAACGTCTGTCACTTGCATTTTTTTGTTTGAGTTAAAACAATTTTATTAACACAAGAAGCAGAAACGATAATATTGTTTACGGCACTTCTTTTCATACTTCTTTTACAAGCTCTTATATGGTATCGCAACAATAAATTAATGGCAGAAATTGCTCATGTTGTTTATTTTACTCAGTTCTTTGCATTTATGAACATCTGATAAACGATCATTTAAAAATTACTGCTATATAACAGCTGCCTATACAGGTTGCGACAGCAAAGTGAGTACACTGGAAAAACCGTGGTCACCGCCCATAATCAAATCTTCTACACAAGTTAGAACCAGATAAAAACAAAATCAAAGTTGAGAAGTATGTACCAGATGTACCTATATTTCGAAAAATTTAGAGAAAAACCATCTAGGACTATGAATAATTATCAATTATCAATTTGTTCTTATGTTCGGCGGCATACCTATCGCAAACAAATATGCCACTAAAGGTATCAATTATCAATTCAAGACAATAATTCAGGTAGGTATTATTGAAATTGGAAGGTTTTTCCATAAATCTTCCATTAATTGTAATATTATTGTACCTAGATAGAAATAACGAAATTTGTAAGAAAAATCAAGGCAAAAACAGATCTTGAATATCCAGTGTCTTTGTCATGATCGTTGCAATATTTTTTCAAAACAAGGATAACAGATAGGGCACATTCCACAACCAATGCATCAGACAAAGGGCATGTGATTGTTGTTATATTAATAACAATAAATTGTATACACCTAACTTTATTAAATCAAATATAATTAAAAGACCAATAATAAGTAAGACAATAACTACTAATATTTAGAATGAATCATCATCGATTCGAGCATCGACAAATCTGTATACTCTCACTTATCGACGATCTCATAGATGTCGTTAGTCCCTGACATCCCCCTTCTTTTACAAATCTAATCTCTTTGGTTTGACGACAGTTCTTCCAAATCGGGTTGTTATTACAGGTTCACCATAGAATTCGCTGTCTAAAGTCTGATTGTGAGATGTTGTTGTTTTTGGCAGATTCACATTTGATTCTTTTTGAATTTCTGAATATTCACTTTCTGATGTAATTTCAGTTGATTGACCTTCGATCTTGTTAGTTTCGATTTTCTTTTTTGGAGTTGTATCTTTAAAAACCAGCTATTACGTTTTAATTTTTTACCATCTGGTGTTTCGATAGTGTACGATCTTGGTTCTTTATTCTTTTCCATAATTTTGGCTGGTGTCCAATTCTTCTTTCCTTCTCTTATCAGAATACGATCTCCTTCTCGGAAGGTTGTTTGTTCTTTTTTTCCTCTGTCAGCATACTTTTTCTCTTGTTTTTTAATGTCTTGTAATTCTTGCGTGACATGCTGTTGTATTGTTGGTTTCAATTGTTTCTCGGTAGATGGTATTAATGATTTAGTTCGTCTAGCCATTAATCTTTGAACTGATGATCCAACTTTTTCTCTAGTAGTGTTTCTATGATGTAGCAATGCAAGATAAATGTCAGATTTATCTTCAATACATTTCATTAATAAGTTTTTGGCTTCTTGTACGTATCGTTCAGCTAAACCATTGCAACGTGGAAATTCAGGAGTAGATAATCGTTGACTGAATCTGCATTCATCGGGGAAAGTTTTGAACTCTCTAGATACGAATTGCGTACCATTGTCAGAACATAAAATGTCGGGAATTCCGAACGTTGCAAACCATTGTTTCATTGCTTTTATCACCGCTAAACTTGTTAAATTATTTAGTAAAGCGAAATCGAAATAACCTGAATAAGCATCGACTATAGCCAGATAATCTTTGCCATGATAGTGGAAAATGTCTGTAGCAACTATCGACCAGGGTCTGCTTGGTGATTCTTGTAGTATTATTTTTTCATGAACATTGTCTTTGCTAAATTGCTTACATACATTGCAGTTAGGTACATAGTTAGTTAGGTCTTTAGTCATCTGAGGCCAAAATAGATAGTCTCATGCTAATCTTAATGTACCTTGTAAACCTTTGTGACTTGCATGACAATATTCCATCACTCTTTTCACCATTTGTTTAGGAATGAACAATTTTTCACCTTTCAGTATGAATCCATTGTAACAAGAAAGTTGTTCTCTGTAAGTAAAATATTTTTTTAGTAATTCTGGTACTTCTGATTCTTGTTCGGGCCATCCATTTTTGATGAATTGCTGCAACTGTATCATTTCATAATCGTTTTGTACAATTTAGAGGTGTGCTTAACGATATTTTAGGTGAATCGATTCAATATCGATTTATGCCAAAAAATATC